>JBBBVT010000006.1:21492078-21505751 GCA_037177035.1 Craterocephalus eyresii
TGACAGTCTCAGATGCAGCTGTTTATATATATATATATATATATATATATATATATATATATATATATATATATATACACACACACCTGTGAAACAGTCTTAGCAACAACAGAGCAGTCTTTGTGACATTTAATTGTTTATATTGAAATTGCAGTGAAGTGACATGGTGCAGCCCTAAAAACCAAACATAAATAGCACACGAGGAAGATAGCAGATTACCCGAAAGTTGCTGATCTTGAGTACTGCGCTGCTTGTTTGCATTTTGATGGCATCTTTAATTCATTCAAGAATGAACAATGAGAGTTACTAAATAAATGTATGATTTTACGTTTTGTCTCAGTGCAGAATTTGTTCAAAATGTAAGCCTTCCACAAATAGTTTGCTTTGGTTTAGTGATTAGGGGAAGAGAAAACCTCACATTTCAATTTTTTTCTAGGGGTTGATTAATCCCCCTCCTCAAGATCTTGCATTAATAATGTGAGAGTATACCCAATGCGTAAAATTTTCTTCAGTGTAAAGATTCTTAAGCTCCAGTTTTTCCAATTGTGGTTTCAGTAACACTGTCAGAGACTGAAATTTATCCGGACATTGTCATCCAAGAATGTGCTCATGGCCCAGAGAAGGGAAAAAAACAACCCAAAAATTGCAACACTAAGGATTGAAAAACCTTCATTTCATTAACCTTGTTAAATTAGATTCAATTTCTATAACAAATATTGTCTCTCTGGCCAACAACGTGCTTTCAAATACTCGGTGAAGTGATGTGTAATTACACTAAACAGAAGGTGAGAATTTGTGACATCTGTGAAAATGCTAACTCAATCTTATACCCCCAAAAAGCATTTTCACTGGGATATATTTCTTCTGAAAAGATATTGTTATTGTGGGGCACATCTTGAACAATCTCGAAAATGTATTCAGCGGTTTCATTTTCTTCAATTCAGTGACAACTGATGAAGCATAAATACATGTCATACTACAAGCACAAGTGTTTGGTTTCAGATTAAAATAAACATTGCAGTTTGTTTCACAGAGATGGATCTTGTATTCCAAGAGTTAAACCGAACTAGAAAATATCAAGTCCAAATATAGTCTAATATTTAAAGAAACATAACAGTATTCCTTTAAATGTATCAATATATAATAATAAAATTATATTGCACACTACTATATGAAAATTAGAAATATTTTTTAAATTTTTATAGCCAAAGTAAATAATAGTTAAATAACTAAGGATCTCAAGTCCATACATGTATAATAGCCATTTTCCACTTGTGATAAAACAATTGGTAACCAAAAAAATCGAGATACATGTTTGTTTGTTGGCTTTTGGTTGTTTTGTTTTTTGAAGAAGAAAGGGGGGAAAAGTTAAGTTGTGCTGAGCAAGCTGATTCTGCCATGTTTATAAATAAATCATATCATCGGTGTCCATCTTGGATGTTGGCACTTTTTCCATATTACACCAGTTGTCACTAGGTGGCAGCGATGTTTTGAGGACTCCACCAAAAAGGAGCTGATGAGCCACCAAACTATCAAAACATATTCATGTAAAAGTAAACTGAATTTTGATTGCTGTCTTTTACAGTATCCCCGATCCAGCAGGATGTTGTTTAATGTATAAAACTAAATTGTTACACTTAAATTGCCAAACATTATCGAGTGCATTGATGTTTATAACAGTTTATAACTACATAGTTAACTGCAATATTTTTTATTAGGCAATCATCTTCACCAGTTTTCATCAATGTATAAGATTTCAGTATAATATAGTTAAAACACATGCTGATTGTTTTCGTCAGCAGTTGTGGACAACATCCTGCTGCTTTCTACAAAGACATCTGATTGTAACTTATATATATATAACAAAGGGCCTTAATTAGTTACCAAAACAATAATAACAGTAAAATAAGTGGAGTTAGTACAAACTTATAACTTATATTCACTGTTGTGCTGGATGAAATGCTTCGGTGTCACATTGAGACACCCTATGCTACATAATGGATTACGCAAGGCAGAATTCACCGGTTACGAAAGAAGAATTTTCATCTTCAGCGTCGGGGAAAATGTGTACAAATATCATAACTGCACTCATAGACAGAGATTTAACAAAGAAATTTAAAGCCTAACTGATGGTACTCACTGCTTTTGTGTTAGATAGTGCCCTCTTGGAGAGGAGACGGGACGCTGCGCGAACACTGGCCATGTTGTCAGTTGAAGAACGCTTTCTGAGGCGCTGCTGGGGAAGAGATATTCTGTAGGACTGGACTAAACCACTTTCTGAAGAGGGGGATGACAACAAATTTTTCACATAATAATTACTACCACAAACATTTTAAAAACAATGTTTTACAGTTTTATATAATATACTGTATTAAAAAATCTAACACATAAGATATACGGTTTATATGTAAAACATAATAATTTTGCAGAAGATATTTGTTAGATGTACCCCCTTCCCGGTGAATGGACCGGTACGGCGTAATAATTGTATAATCGGTATATGTGGGGAACAAATGCATAAGTGACCTAGACATTTCATTCAAGGTGAGACACAACTGCACATATTTAATAGAAATTTAATGACATGTTGTTATAACTGCACAGTCATGACTCCCATTGCGATGTTTATATTATATACTTTAGCGAGCGTGAGCCTCAAGCTAAAGGTTAGCTAGCATGTTAGCTGCAGCTAGCTATTGGTGCATAGTGTGACTGTAAAACTTCCAAGTAATGAGTCATGACAACCAACCACTGACTGGTTTGCAGTTGAAGTCTGTTCCGCAAACGCAGTAGATATTAATAAGTTAATTCAAAACAAAGCTTTTACACTTATGTGTGCTTGCAACACATTATTATCAGTACTATACTTTTATTTACATTTTTGAAAAACAGTTTACTTGCAATGTAAATGAAACTTCCTCTATTTCAAGAGATCAGGGGGGCATTCTTGTAGTTACCTAAATCCATAAATATTTGATAGTGTTTTTGTTTGTCATAGGGTGACATAGTGATGTTTTAGAGTATTACAAAGAAAAATACTACTGGAGTCATGTATGCAAATCCATGCAGCTATAGGTCCTTCATTTGCTGATGCTTTGGTTTACTGTACTGTATGTGTGAATATGTTTACAGAAGCCTCCATGAACAACTTGAATGACCCCCCCAGATGGAACATCCAACCAGACCCCAGAGGGAGGGGGGCAGAAGCTGGTGATGGCAACCAATGGAACTACGCCCTGCTCGTTCCCATGCTGGGACTGGCTGCATTTCGTAAGTTACACAAGGAGATATGTCTAGAAGTTTGTGGTTTAAATGTCACACGGAGGAGAGCAACCTTATAGTTCTGTTACATAATCTTCAAGTTATAATGCTCTGCCCACTTTCAGGGCAGGCAATTGGGTAGTTCCTAACATTTTGTCAGTGAAAATGATTCCTTTTCTATTTGCCTCTNNNCAATTTGAATCAGAAATATAATTGTTTTGTATGACCAAAGATGGGGAAAAAGTAAAATGTAACAATGTGATGTAACGTTTCCATGTAGATACAGTAAAATATTTTTTTATTGATGTTACCATCACCTAAAATAACCAGAATATCATGGTTATGTTACTTAAGATTGTCCTTTCTTATGTCTTCCACCGTCCTTTCAGGGTGGATCTGGACTAGAGAATCTCAGAACGAGATCCAGAAGGTTAAAACTCAATATGACAAGGATGTTTCCACAATAAAAAGCGAGTTGGAGACCCGTTACCGAGAGACGCTGACAGAGAGGAGCAGGGTGGCAGCTACGCTAGAGGTGGAACTGGAGAAGGAAAGACAAAGGGTAAAAGGCTACAAGCAGGCTTTGATTTCTCAGACCCAGCAGCTCATGGAAGAGCGAAAACGGCTGGAACAGGTAAAGAGGATCTTCACAGGATTTTTTTCTCTTTATTCTGTCAAGTACATGATACACCCTCTAGCTATTTTCCTTGTTATCAGTGTAACTGATCCTCCACTTTAATTTTTGTGCATATTTCTTGTCTAACCTTTAGCTTCTTCTCTATAAACATAAACTCTGTCTTCATCTCTTACAAGGAGCGAGAGGCAATAAATAAAGAAAAGCAAAGGATGGTGACATCCGGCGCTGCAGGTGCTGCACTGCGCGACGCCCTGGAAAGAGAGAACGAGTGGCACCAGCGTGCCACGGCCACCCTGAAGGAGCTGCAGGACCAGCTCGTGGAGCGACAGAGCGCCTACTGCTCCGTCATCCAACCTAGAGATCAGAGGCTGGAGATGGAGAAGAACATGCTGCTCAAGGTTGTCAAGGATCCCATCGGGGCTGAACTGAATCTAGAGTCAGACCTGAAGGATATTTTTAAGAGAGACAAGTATTGTGCAGACCTGCTAAACATGGACAAAAGGAAGAATGGAAGCCTTATGTGGGTTTACCTCAAGTACTGGCAGCTGCGAATCACCATGCAGAAACACAAAAGAGCCGAGGAAGCCATTTTAACCGGGAAGCATCACATGAAGTGGCAGGAGACAAAATGAAGCTGACTCTGAAGGATGCTTAGTGTATGTGGAAGAGGGATGGAAAATACTTTAGGTTTTTTTTCCAACTGTGTAAATATCTTCACTTGATAGGGACTGTTACGCAAACACATTAAAGCTGATCCCATCTAAATGACGCTCCATATCTTGACAGTCTCATCCATCTTCTCAGAATTTAGGGAACCTGTCATATTTAACCCAACATCAGAGGCCTCAAGTAAGACATGTCAGCTTCAAATGAACTGCACCGCAGCATTAAGTGAACTTAAATACATCAGCGCATATCTATGTAAGAACATAAGGGATTATTTATTAAAGAGAAGAAAAAGTATTCTTTTCCTTTCAGCTTCTTGGGAAATGTTCAAAGAAACAACTTTCATTCTCAGAATGGACACATAAATTTTATTTTTAATTACTTCATCTTAATCTGACTTTAGAACTCCAACCAAAACAATGCTTTGATCAGGAAATTTGTGACAAAAATTATGAAAATATTTATTTTCACAACACTATTGCAAAGTCCCGTCACACACTTTTTTTGTAGAATGTGTTTAACTGTTGATGGACCTCACGTGTCCATAAAGCCCATGAAGGTTTTCCATCTATGACCTCTGATGTATTTACATCTATGATACAGTAAATCCAATGCATTTATCTGTTTTTGTTTGGTTTGGTATTTTATTGCTTTTGTTTCCCATAACAGGTGTGAATTATTATTCTGTCTTCAATTACAGGTCTATGTATGAGCTTCAAAACCATATTGAAGCAGGAGCTTTATTGAATGTGTGCACGTGTAAAGAATATCAGTGCAATAAAAATATACAACTCTGAGAAATTCACACGAACACACTTGTGGTCAAAGGGTCGATTAAGATTTGTTCCATTCATATTCATCTGGCCTCTCTCTTTGTATCGTAATATTTCTGGTTTGATTTTGGTGAACATGTGCTTGATGTGTTGTCATGATTTCAGAAACAACGACCTCTTCCATCCTTTTTTCTTTACTTAGAACTCACTCTCTAGCTTATTTTTGTGTGTTTTCTCCATAGACTTGTTTCCAGTGTGACTATCTTACACCTACCATTACATTTGTTTGCTTGGAACACGATAAACATGATCATGCTATGCATCAGATAAATGGAAGCTCAAACTGCATGAAGTAAAAAGGAATACATGAAAGCAACACATAGAATTAGAGTACATAAGTTATCTAAGGGGGGGGGGGGGGGGTAGATTCTAAAGCATTTTCCAGGAATATCTCATATTTTTCAGTATTTAATTTACAAGCTAAGTATTAGATTATTTGCCATATTAAGGAATCATGTTAAAAGATACTTATGAATAATATAGACAAGTCAGCACATGAGATAAACATGAGAAACAAACGAGGATACCATCTGGAGGTTATTTATTTCTATAATCAGTTTCTTTAACTTATTCAATATTACTTAGGCCAAATTTGGATTCTTTGCTTGTTTGCTCAAGTACCTCCCGTACACCAGATGTGGCCTCCCTGACAGAGGATATCAGATTCAGGACTTAAGACTATTTCTTCTGCTTTACATGACCTCATGATGTTTTTATCTCTACACTCACATGTTTTGAAATTAAAAACCAGGTTCAGACAGCAGGGGCAGTAGACCTTATTCCACTAATCATTTGATACATACATTTTCTAAGACATTTTGCATCACATTATGGTAAAAAGTTCACTCAAAACCCTGCTGCATACAATACAAAACATATACACTACAATAATTTTGACAGTTTATTTTGGTAGTTGCACAAAACATATTAGAAATGTTTTTCCATATTTTGATGAAAGGGCCAAATAAAGACTACAGAATTTTAAAAAAAGGATGTTTCACCCCCTTTTCCAGGCAAGGATTACACAGCTAAATAAATCCACAGTGTATTTCTCCATAGAATGAATTTATTGCACTTATCTACAGATTATGCAACAAGTTCTTATATTATTTTATAAATCTGACCGACCTAGTTTCAAGTCAATTGTTACAAAAAAATAAGGTGGGAAAAACTCCAAAGACTTTGTGGACTTTGTAGCCACAGTAACTGACCATTAGTCATGTAGTATGTCGAAAGAGAAAACTGAGAGCGACATATTTATAAAAGCTGCTGGTTTTAGCTTGATAGATGAACATCTTTTAATCACAAAATGACAAATCTAACAGACTCTGAATGCATCAAGCAGCCTTAATATCTCATCATCAGTAGGTGAACCATGCAGGTCTCTTCCTGGCCCTTTCCACGATCCTCTTGTCTTTGTCCTGCTCGCCTGGTGTCTCCCCTTCATACAGGACAACAGACTCCACAGCCGGGGCCCTCAGTGGGCCACCCTCCAACGCGTGGATCTGACGGCGAATCTGAGCCGTTTCCCTGCACACTTTATCGTAACAAAAGCCACACAAAATGTGTTTCTGCTTCAAGTGGCCACACTCTGGGCACGGCTCGATGTTATTCTGAGAGACAAAAACAAAGAATTACCAGGAATTAATAACATGAAATACAGAGTTTGTGACTTACTTGTATATCTTTGCTGATACTTTCTTAAGCCAACATAGCTTGTATTAGTCAAGAATGATTTATTAGCGCTAATAACTCAAAATACAGGAATGAAAAGCTGCAAGTGCATCTTAATTTATTTCCTTTGGATAAACTAATAAGTTTTTATTTTCCTAGTGTATCGACTGATTTATTACAAAAAGTTTTACATTTCGCTGAATAACATTTTCAAGTTGTGACATTACTATGAAGGTCTGTCTTATAATATTACATAAAATGCAACAGACAAGAGATCTGATCATTATTATTATGAAAAGATGCATCTGCTTTGCGCTCACTATAGTGTTCTGTGAAATATACATTAAACCAGACTATGTGTGCAGCTGTAAGTGTAAGGTTGCCTCATAAATGAATACCAATCTATTTTTGTTTTTTCGTGTTTTATAACCTTTTTTTTCCTTTCAAATCTGATGCAAACATCTTCATTCTAAATGAAAAATCATAAATCATAAATAAATCATAAATCTAACTTCATTGTTGATTGGTGTGTGACTGAGATAGTTTGACTCTTATCTGAGAGTCTTATCTTATTTTTTTTACCAAAATAAGCATTTTCCACAACCAAAGTATTTTTGTAAAACAGTAAAAGAGCGCTGCTTAAATACTATCCACAGTATGGTTGTATGTTTAGCTCAATCAATAGCAAAACATTTTGTTAATCAAGGTTTTGACACATCTCACTCCAAATGCTGTAAAACGTCTGAAGTTTTGAAGTGATCAAAACAATAAAATGAGGCAATTTTTTGGGCCTAAATTATACCTTGAAAGGCTCTTGAAAATACTAGCTTTACCTTCACTTTGATAAGTTTGTTTTCATCTCTCCTCCTGGTCCGGTTGATCTCTATGGTGCGTCGCTTTTTGGGCACTGCCATCCACAGGATGCTGTCCGCGGTGCCGGGAGGCAGGTCGGGGCTCTGCTGCTGCTCATCCAGCTGATCGTCCTGGTGGAGCTGCGGGAGGAGGCTGGGACCATTTACTGCCAGCGCAGGAGCTGCACACACAGGAGGAATAACATTACAAAACAGTAAATGGAGAGAAATCTGCCCAGACGGTGGGGGTTAAAATGAAAAGACGTCTGGGATTAGGTTTTACAACAAAAACAAAAGTTAATGCCAGTTAAACACTGGGGGAATCAAACGGAATAATTTTGAGTGATGGTCGGATGACAGTAAATCTCCGCGGGGACAGTGAACTCACCAAGGCGTGCGTCAAGTCCAGCCGCCTGCAGGAGTCTGCTTTCAATGCGTAACAAAGAACATCTGAGGCTGTGAACCAATGCAGCTAAATTCATCATTTTTGTGTTCAGTATGCTCCTTTCCCCTCTAACATGTCACACGGCTCTCGGACACTGATGTGTACAACGTCATTAGACCGCGACAACTTCTCTTCTTCTTTAAGTGGCTTGCAGTCCTGATTGTATTTTGGCACGTGGCTGCCATCTAGCGGCGTAAATTACAAACTGGACTCGGTATGGTTTTTTGTTTGATTTTCTCGTTAGCCGTCACATTTGTCCTCCTGTTGGAGAAAACTGCAAACTGCAGCAGGGGTCAGAAACAATGATTGTAAAATATAGCAAAAAGCATGTTTTAGTAAATGAACATGAACAAATAAAAAAAATCAATAAATGAACTTAGTTAAGGGCTGCAAAACCAAGGAGCTCACACTCTGGTCCTCCAAGGCCATCATACAGCAAGTTTTTAGATTTTTATATGTTTTCCTCCTGGCAGAGCCATAAAGGTTACCCCTTGATTCATTTAGGTAAAACTTGATAACACATTGTTGGTTCCACATCATATGTATAATTTTTTCTGACTCTTTATGAGTGACCCCAGTTTGAGATACCTTTTTTGATTATTTTATTGATTTTTGATGTGTCAGGACAAATGTACATTGAAAACAAATAATTCCATGTCTGCATTTTAACTTAAAATCTTCTCTGATATTTCAATTAATTATTCTTTGTGCATTCCATTTCGAAAATGCTTTCTGTATCTCCACAATTACCAGGACAAATTAGCAATGAGAAGAAGGGTTGATGGATTTCACAGGTCTGGGGTAGAAACTGTGTTTCAGTGGGCTCTGATGTTCATGTACAGTACAGTTAATGTACAGCAAACAGTATGTGTCCTGGGTGGGGGGTCTGCAGCTATACCTTGCCCTGGCTGTCATATAGTGAGTCCAGGAGACCACTCCCCACAATCCTCTGTGCTGTTTTCACTGTAGAAGTTTGTCAGAAGCTGAGAGGAGAGGCCAGTCCTTCTGATCTTCCTCAGGAAGAAGAGCTTCAACCAGGTGTGATGTAAGTGTGGACATAATTAGGTCAGATTTGATGTGGATACCCAGGAACCTGATGCTGTCCACTTGCTCCACCTCCTGAAGACGAGGACAGGGTGTGCTCCATCCTCCTAGATATTCTATAGTCCACAATGACCTCCTCGGTCTTGCTGGTGTTCAGGAAAAGGTTGCTCTCTAAACACAATCTACAGTTGTAGAGATCAAATTCATTCGGGGTTACATCCAAATTTATTAAATCAAATCTTTTTTTTTCTTCATATAATTGTTGCCATGAACACAATTAGGATTCAATCAAATAATTCTTGAAATTATAGCCTAATAAAAAAATTTCAGTGCTGACTTTGCAGTTGTGTTGGTTGAGGTTAGGTTGTGTTTACAGGCGGCGACACACACACACGAGCGTACTTAGAACTCCCCACGCCACTCACCGTAGAAGAAGAAGTCAAGATGGCGGAACGTGGCTACAGTTTCTCCCTCACCACATTTAGGTAAACTTAACTAAAATACTGATATATTTAGGAATAGGCACTGAATCTTGTAACATTTAATGGTTTCTGTGGAGTAAAAGTCAGATTAAATGAATGGAGCGCGGCGTTATTGAGCGTGTAGATGGAGTTTAGAAGCAGCTTTAATTGCTGCACTGTCATTGCCTGGGAATGAATTGGCTAACTGTTAGCATAGCGGCTACCGGATATTTAAGCCAAACGCTCTGGATACTTGTTTATAGTAATAAAGATGATAAAACTTGATTAATTCTTTGATATAAAAAATATGAACTGAACAGACGGACGAGTCCGTTTTAGATCCAGCTTTTGAGAGACTTATTTAGCGTTAGGCTAGCTGAGATGAGTCAGATATTTCCGTTTTTTTACTTTCAGTTTCGTCTTTGAAAGTTTTATATGAGAAATTTATCACAAATTAAAGTAGTTTTTGCTTCTCCTGGTTAATTGTGAACTGATTTCCCATCCATTTTTCTGCATGATAACGCAGTTTTATGTATCTCCCCCTGCAGCCCATCCGGCAAACTGGTCCAGATTGAGTATGCCTTGGCAGCGGTAGCAGCCGGAGCTCCCTCAGTTGGCATCAAAGGTAAGGAGTCCTGCAAATTTGCACATCTTTTTAAAACACAGGGAAGCTAAAGTTGTTTAAAATGTATCTATCTCTGCTGAAAAAAAAATTGGTGGTTATATTCCTGTTTAATTTAATTAGATGTCATTAAATTGTATGATATGCTAATATACCTTCTCTGCATGTTTGTCTTAAGGTAGGTTGAGGTGCATTAATGTGTCTTTTAATACTAGAATTTATTTTTTACGCTCTTAATATGAATTTGATATAATCAGTTGCAATGAGCATCAATAGATGGATAAATCTAACATCACAACCAGACCAGTGGATAACTTGAAGTTCACCAGTCACTGTAAAGGGTTTAAATGTCAAAGTTTGCTTGGGAATAATATTATTATTGGTAAAGATTTGTGAGCTAATTCTGATATCTTTACAGCTTCTAATGGCGTTGTCCTGGCAACAGAGAAAAAGCAAAAGTCCATACTGTATGATGAACAGAGTGTCCACAAAGTGGAGCCCATCACTAAACACATAGGCATGGTCTACAGTGGCATGGGGCCTGACTACAGGTGGGCATAATTTGTGGATGTGGAATCATCTAGTTGATCTTTCCTGGCTTCAGAAATATAATGTCTATGTGATGTCTACTAGCTGCCATGGAGCAAAGAAATATTAGGATGGTCCTAATATTGCTCGCCAGTCCAGTTAAACGGATGTACCAGAGGAATTGCATGTAATAACTCGTCAGAACTTGAATGTCTTTTAATATCATGTATATTTTAATATATTGTGTTATGTTCTGTCATGAGTGATTGATGTATTTTAATTGATGGAATAATACCCTGGTTCCTTACCGCTGTCCAGAAGATGTCGCACATAGTTGATGAAACTCCTGAACCAATGGAATTTTGATGTTGGCAGGGTTTTAGTGCGACGAGCCCGGAAGCTGGCGCAGCAGTACTTCCTGGTGTATCAGGAGCCGATTCCCACAGGCCAACTTGTGCAGAGAGTTGCCTCAGTCATGCAGGAGTACACACAGTCTGGGTGGGTAAAGCCTAAGATACACCAGTACATACACTTGTATCACATTCACCCTTATGTGGAGATGAAGGAGAAATATATTCATTGCAGGGAACAGTGATTAAAATGACCTCAAACTTGAATTCTGATTCAATTGATTGATTTTGATGATCAGCCTGACACATTTTAGCTGATCAGTCAATTTTGCATAGCTGAGCACATTCCAGTTAAGTTGGCAATAAATCAGCTTTTTTCTAAAGAAAACTCAAAAGGGTGAAGGAAAAAAATGATTCAATTGCATGCTGATACGTGGGAAACATCAGTAAAGCCATGGAACAACAAAAGAAACTGGAACTGAACTCAGATTATCTTCCCATACTGAAAAAGTAGGTGAAAGGTATCTTCTGCATCAGACTTTGCCATCGGTTTGCCAAAATTGAAAGCAGTATTTACCTGCCAGAAAGTGATTACCCCAATGATTATGTAGAAAGGATGAAAATGCAGTTCAGTGCACAAGTTCTAATATTGCAAATGCCAAACAGAAAAGTATCATGTCCTCATTTGTGGCTGCAGCTTCAAGTCAAAAGCAAAATCATGTAACGAGATTACAAACTCTAAAGTTTAACTCTTTGATTTGCTGTGTTCATTAAAATTGTACTTTTGAAATTCTCATCATTAAGATCTATATCGTGATCAAAATTGATTGACTGTAAAAACACTACGGTATCTTAATTTTTTACCATATCACCCAGCCTAATTCATTCCCATATACATGTTTGTGTTGGACTAATTTTTCTCTTTCTACTTTAGTGGAGTGCGTCCATTCGGTGTGTCGCTGCTGATAGCTGGATGGGATGAGGACCATCCCTACTTGTTCCAGTCTGACCCTTCAGTATGTTGTACCGTTATTTTTACAATTATTTCCACCAGATGCATGACTAGTTACACACTTGACAAGGTTTCATCTTTTGTTTGTCTGACAGGGTGCATACTTTGCATGGAAAGCCACGGCCATGGGAAAGAACTACGTTAACGGAAAAACATTCCTTGAGAAAAGGTAAAATTTTTCTAATTTTATTAGAAGAAAATATAATTTCTTTAAAAGAATTATTGAAAAAAAAAATTAGCGTGATAAATACAGATATAAATGTACAATCCATGGATTAAGTTTTTTACTCTGAATTGGTTTGACATTCAGTGGTCTTTGAATGTGGTTACCTAACTTGTATAACAAGAGTTGGGAAATATTTAAATCCCCTCACTTTTAGTCATTAAGTCATTTTTATGAGGTATGATGAAGTATTAATTTAGATTATTTGTGAATGATCTAATACAGGCTACATCCCGAAGTATGTTTTTAATGTTTAAATGTGGTAATGAATGTTGTTAAGAATCCTTATATATGAATGATGCTTCCCAGGTATAACAATGACCTGGAGTTAGAAGATGCCATACACACAGCCATCTTGACATTGAAGGTAAGTGATTTTTTAAAAAATGTTTATTGAGCAATACTTTTAAGTGTTACAGTTATTAGTTAATTTCTTTTAAATATCAGTTACTGAAACATTTCTATATTTGTGTTTCAGGAGAGTTTTGAGGGTCAGATGACAGAAGAGAACATCGAGGTGGGGATCTGCAATGAGGCTGGTTTCAAAAGACTCACCCCTGCGGAGGTGAAAGACTACCTGGCAGCCATTGCCTAAACACATCTTTCCTGACGGCAGGGCCTTGTGGCCACATTTCAAGACAGCCTCCACAGTGCAGTAGCCAATAGTCAAATGAAAATAAACCTTGGTTATTCAGACAGTATGGATTCATGTTTAAGATTATCCCTTTCCAGTCCAAAAGCATAGTCTCCCAGCATCAGCTGAATTCTGTTAAGTCATCATCAGATTGCCTGTACAGCTGGCTGGAGGTTACACATATGTATTTACTCAAGAGAATTGTTTAATTGGTACATTGACGAAACTCTAACTGGCCTGAGATGATGAATTCGGGTTATAAAAACTAACTGGCTTTGTCTAATGCATACCTTGGTTGTCTGAAATGGGGCAGTTGACTACTGTGCAAATGCAAGGAATGTGGGCTCTGATGAGTGAAATCTCAAGTCTTCCATTGAGTCCTCTCTTTCTTTCCTTCTTCAATGCCAGTAGACTGATGATTAGAGATCAAGT
>JBBBVT010000006.1:21505934-21517243 GCA_037177035.1 Craterocephalus eyresii
GAATAAAGAGGATCTAATGGAAGATTGTGAGATTAATGAGTCAGTTTATGGCTGCCCATTCAGGAGTTTTACATGATGTACTCTTTTTTTTTTTTTTTTCTGGCTAGATATGATTCTTACATTTGTATTTTCTCTTCCGGTATCTGTCAAAACATTCAAATAAAAAAAGTTGACATGGTGTTGGCTTATACTTTTGCATTTTTATTTTTGACTGTATATTATTAGTTTGTTTTGTTGCAATGGCATCTTTACGGGATCCATAAATGAGCGCCCACTGCTGTAAAGTGCGCGCGCTCCAACGTCTTCCGGGTCACCTTTTGAAATCGCATTCATATATTCCTCCGCTTGTTTTTGTTGTTCAATATAACTGCTTATAGAGCAGCGTTGTAAATTAGGGCAACAACTGATGGTTGCAGCATCGATGGTATAATAGTAATTGGACCACATTCATATTTTGACTTGAAATGAAATTTTAGCAAGGGATCTATTTTTTTCTGCGGTGGCTCATAGCGATTTGCCTCATAACCTCCGATGACGTTTGTGGCGCCAGAAATCAAGGGTTTAGTGAGGAGCTAGAGTGTGTCAGCTGAGCATGTGTGTATTTACCGTTATCTTCGCTATGTTGGCCCAACCATAAAATTGAACAATATCAGCTGATTTTCCGTTGTTTGTGGAAATATACGGTTCATCAAGAGCCAAGATGGTAATACTACGCAGCAGCGGCAGTGTCGAAGCTGAACCGATGGCTACTACGCCGAAGAGGAGGACGATTGAAATGGATACAAGCTCCGAGTTTCTGTCCCTGATTCCCGCGTCGCAGAAAAAGTCCGCTCGACTCACCCGTTCCTCCCGGTCCCTGAATGACAGCTTCAGCAGCCCTGAAAACATCTCGGTGAATGTATGTATATGTACACTTGCTAAGTAGAATTCCTGTTATTTGGTGGATAAATAGCCAGTGAACGCGACTCTGGTGTGCTACTTTGCTAGCGCTCAGCTAACTAGCGAGTATCCTTTGCAGCTTGTCTAGTAGCCACAGCACTTAAAACTTGTCTAAATGGGCTTCAGTAGCCTCACATAAATTATGGAGAATTGGGATGTTTAGTCAAATGAATGTCCATCACATCCCCGTCCCATAAGATAGTTATTAAGTAAATTAATTGTTTTGCTGTCAAGCATCTTAGCACCATAGCTCCATAACAGCCTGAGAGCTGGTTCAGGTAAATGTGTCTTAGGTTAGTTATTGTTGATGTAATGGTTTAGTTGCACTTGTATTTGTTCATTATTGGACAACATATTGTTCAACATTTATTTCATTATTTTTGTGGGAATGTTTTGTAATAGCTGCAATTTTCATTAATTCAGTTTAGAAACATTTGGTTTACTTCTTTATACATATCTTTGTATGTCACTGATGCAAAATTAAATCCAAACTAATTAATAAGTAACACCATCTCAGACTCATAACTAGCCTTTCAGTGAGGTACCTGTTATCCAGAGGTCAGCTGCAGCCACACTGAGGAACATATTGGTTTATATACTGAAGAGCTCTTGCAAAATTTACTGCAGAAGTAAGGCTGCTTTTTGCTTTAGTTTCTAGTAATGGGACAGTCACTTCTATCAAGGAGAACTGTACTTGCATTTAAATAAAAGTAATTTATTTTGTAAAAATCTACTTTGAGTCATTTTAGCTAAGGTTTGATAGGTATTGTGTTACATTGTAGAATAAATTTGCACTTATCTTAAAGTAAAGTTTTAATGTACAACTTAACTTCATTTATTTCCAAGCACACATTGTGTGAATAGTTATAAACTTATAGCAAAGCATAAGTGCATACTTTTGTAACTTTCAACTCATTTTGATTTCCCCAGGGGCATGCTGACCTGAAGCAGGAGGGGGAAAGTGGTCTCTATCATTCACTCAGGACAAGAGGACAAAGAAGTAAACTAGAGGTCTCTTTTGCTGATATGGAGCCAAAGAGCAGTTCTCCTAAAAATGAAGCCAAGGCTGAAGGCTACTGCACCAGGTAATGAATGCATGTATGAGCACAAGAGAAGTAGACATGGGTATTCTCTGGGTGAAATGCTTTCTCAATACTGAAGTTATGCTGAAGGGAGGCAGTGGTGAACGAACAGGAGACAGGACATGATGTATTCAGTTAGCAGCAGAGGTCACAGTTTTAAAATAGTTGGTGACACCATTATAACTACTGTAGTATTATTATCACATGAAATGTATCCTGCTGCAGAAATTTCACTTGTAGTAAGTTTAAACACAATGAAAGAGCACAAGTAACAAATCTTTTGTTTGTTTGCTCTGTCTCCAGGAAAACATCCAAGCTGCAGAGAGAGGGAAAAGCATCTAGTGGAAAGCAACAAGCAGGTACAGAGGATGACAGATTTCTTTACTAATGGTAGAGAAGGCCATAAATGATAAAGTATGCCACACATATGGAGTAGGATGGAAAGGGTTTTAAGAGGACCTATTTCAACTCATCAGATGTTCCAGATGTAGTGGAGGGGTCATCCACACCCAAGAGGAGTCGCTTTAACCTTCGGAGCCAAGACACTGAGGAAGAGGAGGAGGAGGAGGAAGATCGGGCAGTGCGACGGAGTTCTAGGATCACCAGATACAAATTGGATTCCCGCAACCAGTCGGTGCTCTATGACCGTCTCATCACCAAGTGAGTACAGCAGCCTACACTTTTCTGACTAGTTAAAAATGAAATGGAAAAAAAAAAAAAAAAAGCGAATCTGTTGCCTCAAGGAAGATAAACAAAACCATCCAACCTGTAGGTGTGGGATTTCTGATCTGATAACAGATCGTTTATAGAAAAGCTTTGATTACAGCCTGGGAAATTATTTCTGTTCCTCAGCACTGCCGAAGCCGTTCTCCAAAAGATGGACGACATGAAGAAGATGAGACGCCGAATGAAGAGCAGAGACACTAAAGAAGAGGTTCAGATCCACATAAAAAGCCTCACTTTTCTTTCTCTTTGTGTCATCCCAGTGTTTATGATGACCCAAAGGATTTTTACTCTAATATCTATTAAGCTTCAGAATGCTAAGTTGATTCTCTTTTTTTGTTTTTATTTTTTAGCAGCTGAGCGTTTACACCAACGGCAGGATGCGCAGGTCTCTGCGGACGAGTACTGAGAGTAAAAGAACAGAGGAAAAGACTCCAGGTAAGATGGTTTGATTTAGTAGCTACGTGTTGGACAATGCTGAAAAACACTCAAAGTATAAAATCCTCTTGTGTTTGTCCAACAAACTACATTTACTCCAACAGTTAAATAAAAGTTTGGACAAACTTTCCTGTTGGATATTTCATGGTAAAATGTGTCCAAATGTTTGACTGGTAATCAATTAAATATATGCAGAACAAACGAGTATTCCTGTGTTTAAAAGCATATCGTCTGTCGTTGAATTGCATACAGATCTAAAAAAATTACTTTAGGAGATGTCGTCAACACATCAATTTCTTTCTAATTTCTGCACTTTTATATTGTGTTTCTCATATTTGGACAGCAACAGTATTTCATGGACACATCTTTTTAAGATGTTTACCATGTTTTTTTTTTAACTTAGTAGAGGGTGAGGAAGATAATGATGAGGATGAAGATGAGGAGGAGGAGGAAGAAGATGATGATGATGATGAAGATGAGGACGATGAGGATGGGGATGATGATGATGAAGAAGAAGAAAACCAACAACGCTACGACTTCCGACAGAGAAAGACAGTGGTTCGCTATCAGGCCCCACAAGACGGTACTTGATATTTGTTAATACGCACATATTCATTTCGTGTCCTAAATTCAAAATAAGAACAAACAGAATTTGTGTTTTTGTTCACCAAAGTATTACTCATTGAAATGTTGATCTTTTGTCAGAACCGCGAGAGCCCAGGAAATGCAGCATGTACTTTAAGGAGCATTCGTCTCCTGCTAGACGCAGGTTCAGGTTCAGCTCCACAGCCCCCAGAAGCCCCTATAACAGAAGAAGAACCAACAGGTTAGTATGATTACACACACTAGTCTTGGAATTAGAAATAGAGCACTTGCTTAGGATTATTTTTGGAATTAGTCTTTATTATCTTACTTGCACTATATGCAGTTTATATTTGTGATAAATCTAAAAATGGCAACTATATAATGACATACCAAAAACAAATTACAACGTGCTGCACCAGACTGAAAATGCTAATGAGTAACAGATGAATAATTTCTCTGTGGTGTTAAACTTAACAGCATAACAGCTTTTGTATTACCTCATAGCTTACACACTCTTCAAGTGCTTCAATGAAAGATGTTCACCTGAAAGTCAGTTTTTGCTAACATTGTCTAACAACCACTCTTGGTTATTATTGCACATTAAATAAGTCAACCCCCTTTTTTTCCCCTTAATTAACTTGCAACCCTCAGGAGTAGTTCTGAGAGGTAAGACGCTCACTCTTTATCAGTCTGCAGAGTTTGTTTGTGGTGCTGTCTGTCTTTGTTTTTGTCATGGTTGTTGGCAGGTGGTGCTGCTGAGTTATACTTCAGTATTGATCCGTACACAAAGTAACAAGGGTTGCAGTGATGATGCTGGTTTCATGACAAGTCATGGGATGAAATCTGTTTATCCAGACTGTAAAAAATTATATTGTTTAACCACAACATTTTACTGTTAATTGCAAAGCTGCAATATTTTGATGCAGTTACTGTACAAAATAAAAGGCATGTCACTGCAACCCTGGTGGTGGTGTTTGTATGTTTGCACCTTGAAGGTTTAAAAGGGTGATATTTGCTTTACTTCCTCTTAACTGAGTTATAAAATGCATCCCATCCTCATCCCACAGCAAATAGGTTTTTGGCACATGTTTCTGTTATTATGTGTAAACATTTTATGTATATTAGATTTTAGATATGGTTTCCCTCCAGTATAGGGTGATTTTTGAGTGTGAAGTCCTGACTTTAGGGTTAAAATATCAGTTATGATTAAGGACAAAGTTTGGGGTTAGATAATTTATGTTTACTTTTAATTTGACTGTTTGACTACATCTCCACTTGATGCTGGCTGTTTTTGTTTAAGAGAAAATGTATTTTGACCTGACAGGAGGAGACATGCCATCCACAGTAGTGATTCCACATCCTCCTCTTCGGATGATGAGAAATTCCAGAGACGGAGGAGTAAAAACAGGAGCAGGTCTGTGAACAGGTGAGATCACTAGGAACAGATGTTATACTGGATAACCCCAGATAAACGCAGTTAATGGTTTTTCAAGCATACATATATAGAAGAGCATAGAACAAATTTAATGTCTTAAAGTCTTAAGTCATATATATATATTATCATATATATATATATAGTCATATATATATATATATATTAAGGAGACAGTAAGTGGAAGGCATAGTTTTAATTCTATGAAAAGAAGAGTGGCATCATCTGTTTGTGTTGTGTGTGTGCGTATATGACTACAAAATGTACAGTTTTTATGTTGGTCATTTATACTCTATTTTTAATATGATTTTACACTGTAAAGCACTTTGTATTGCATGATAATGTAAAAAAGGGCTATACAAATAAAGTTTGATTGATTGATTGATTGATATATATTTGATTCTTGTCGCGTAAACTTGAGAACTTATCTTTTTAAGAAAGAATCTTCTATCATTTTTGTAAACATAAGTCTTCTATTGAATATAAATCGTCCAGTAAAGAGAGATTTAATTCTGAGCCTGAAAAGGTCCCTGAAGTTACTAGATATTGATGAAAAGTAAATAGATGTTTTTTTTCCCATATTTTTCCTGCAGATGTCTGCCAATGAATCTGGTAAAAGAAGACCTACTGGGAATCCACAAGGACAGGATGAAGATCGGAGCCAGCCTTGCTGATGTGGACCCCATGCACATTGACAAAACAGTAATGAATGTTCATTCAATTTCATTCAACCATTAGAAGCTTGAAGATGTAACAAAGAGAGTGAGCTGAGCCTTTTGCATTATAGGTCAGAAATGAAGCACTTAAAATGTTTCAAGGTCTCCAACTATAAATAAAGTCCCTGTCACATCATTAAAGCAGAAGCAGCAAAACCATGATTATACAGGTCAGAAAGGAACAGTTCAATTAAGTGTATACATTTTCCTGTTGATCAGCTTCACAATCTACAACACAATAACTCTTATTGAGCTGGATTAGGTCTGATGTCCCCGTGTCGTTTATGCCAGAGCCTTTTTAAGAAACCACCCACACTCCAATTGCACTAATTGATTGAAACATAACTATTGACCGTAACTGATCAAACTATAAGATTACCCATACTTAATTTGTCTCTAGAAATAAGCATGAATCATACATAGATATAATCTTTTGTATCAAGAAGAAATGATGGAAGAATCCAAACGTAGTCCTGTTTTACACCTGATCTAGGTGCGCTTCGACAGCATTGGAGGTTTGAGCCGACACATTTCTGCACTCAAGGAGATGGTGGTGTTCCCTCTTCTCTATCCAGAGGTCTTTGAGAGGTTCAGGATACAACCACCAAGGTGAGCAATGTGTTTGGTCTACAAGAAATGTTGCAATTTGTTACACATATCAGTGTTTTACCAGCTGAACTTCATCTTCTTTTTTGAATGTGTTTCTGTATTATCAGTGTCCATAAAGCTCTCTTTGTGTTACATAAATGTATCAAAGGCAGCTCACAAGTGAGACATGTAGAGGAGTATAAAGAGGTCATTGCTGTCTGAGTTTGCAACAAGCCTTGAGCTTTTTTGGGAGTGATCATGAAGACTGAGCATTACAGACCTCAGCTATGGTCAACTGAGGGAAAAGTGGGTCTGTACTTGCAGCTAATGGATATTAGTTAGGGACACAAATGCAATCTGTGCATAAAAATGTGAGATCCATGATATGTGCTGTAAATTTTGTGCAGGACTTTTAAATGAGTCCTGCAGAAAAATATGTCTTTCTCACTCACTAATCAGCAATGTACGCTCATAATTAAACAACATTGGCTTGGATCATTTGGAATTTCATATAAGGAAGCTCAAAACAAATAAGGTCATATATCGAATTATACTGATTGATGATAGAAGTTCTGATACATGTTGTATCCATATAAACACAATAAACAGACTTGTGCTGTGCTTAATGTGCTGTAAACAAAACAGCAGTCTTCACAGCCAGATTTCTGCATCACATGATGTTGCATCCTGCACGCTCTGAACTGCCATTTCCCCACACTCTCTGTCTTGCATGTCGAGCCTGGAGAGTAGATTTTGCACAGAAAGGTTCACATTGTGATGTCTGTGTAAACCACATAAAACTTCATAAAACTTTTATCTGATTTTGTTTATTTGAATTACTGATTTTACATTACAACATTAAAACAGGAATAGTGTTTAGCGTTTCATGGGAAAGGGCTACTTATCTCAATAAAGTTCAACCAATGTTTAAAATTCTCCATTTGGTCTGTTTAAAGGCAAAAACTTGCAGTGAATGTACATTTTGTTGCTTATACATTTTATTTCACCACTCTTTTCTTATTTTTGTAATTTTCTGAGATTGTTAATTATAATTTCAGTCTAACTTTTGCCTCAAACTAATTTGTTTTTTCTTATCTTAAGGGGCTGTCTGTTTTACGGCCCTCCAGGCACTGGGAAAACTCTGGTGGCAAGGGCTCTGGCCAATGAGTGCAGCCAGGGTGAGAGAAAGGTGTCATTCTTCATGAGGAAAGGGGCTGACTGCCTCAGTAAGTGGGTTGGAGAATCTGAGCGACAGTTGCGACTGTTGTTTGACCAGGTAAACTGAGCCCCTCATACAACCGTCCTTTTGTAAAATTGATAGAAATTATTTTTTCTTTATAAACAGTTACTCTGAACATGTATTAAAATTCATTACATACCTATAAAATGCCAATGAAATATTTTAAACACATTAGTTTTTATGTATGATTAAAAAATGTCTGTACCTGTACATTTTCAGAAACCGTATACAACATTTTGGCATTTCTAGAATATTGAATTTCTCTCTCAATTCTTCCCAGGCATATCAGATGCGTCCATCTATCATCTTCTTTGATGAAATTGATGGTTTGGCTCCAGTCAGGTCCAGCCGTCAAGACCAGATCCACAGGTCAGCTTTGCTTCTAACTTCATACTCATTCATACAGGCATAAAGTTAATTCTACCACCTTCACTTTAAAACCTTTCTATCCTCTCTGCTGCACAGAGATTAGAGCTGAACAGATTTTCTTTCTCTTCTGCAGTTCTATTGTGTCAACTCTTCTGGCTCTTATGGATGGATTAGACAGCAGAGGAGAAGTTGTTGTTATTGGAGCTACAAACAGACTGGACTCCATTGACCCAGCTCTGAGAAGACCAGGACGCTTTGACAGAGAATTCCTCTTTGGGCTGCCAGACAGAGAGGTGAGATAATAATAATAATGTATGCAATATCAGATAGATGCCTAGTAGAGAACTTGGAAGAAAAAAATGACAGGCATTCAGTTTGTGATAAATCTGAAATCCACAAAAACAAGATGCTTTTTGTCCGTTGTTTTCTTAAAGCATATCAACATTTTGGGTTGACAACAGGGTGGATTTAAACGTAGGTCACAGATTAATTTAAGTTGCATGGATCCTGTGAAATGTACTTTGAGTTTATTTATGCTGGACTGTAAAGAATTGTAAAAGTGAGCAGCAATGAATGCTTTCAAATGATTTTCGTCTGCAGCAGTAGAAGGTTTTCAGCTTGCATACAATTGACCGGCGTTTCTGTTGTGATCTTTATTGTAGGCAAGAAAGGACATCCTGAAGATCCACACTAGACAATGGACTCCTTCACCCTCTGACGCTTTCCTGGAGGAGCTTGCAGACAAATGTGTTGGTATGTCTGCATACAAAGATTCAAAAATAAGGTCAAGCAAGATGCACACACTTTACTGCTAAGCTACCACTATGCACTAGTTTTACTCAGTCTATAATTAAGTCTGATTATTAGGGAAACTTATTTCTAACCTTTATAAATACACTACGTTAAGCTAAGCTCAAATCACATGTCAGTCAAATTGTACACTGAATTTCTATTGTAGGGTTTTGTACCAATGACAGATATTTAATGTGGTCTTTGTTACTGTTAACAATAAGCTGATTTGTTTTCCAGGGTATTGTGGTGCAGATATCAAGGCGGTGTGTTCAGAGGCAGCCCTTTGTGCGCTGCGGCGTCGCTATCCTCAGATATACTCCTCATCACAAAAACTTGTACTTGATGTGAACTCAATTGTCATCACTAACAAAGACTTCATGTGTGCCATGTCCAAGATGGTGCCAGCTGCTCAGAGGTAGAGCCATGATACCTGAAGCCAATTGCTTTTTTTATTCTGATAATTTTGATCCTCTAAATTGGTGATGCTGATTTATTTCTTATCTTCTTTTAGGGCAGTCGTGTCACCTGCTAAAGCCTTGATACCTGCCATTCGTTCTCTGCTGAATGCCACTTTGCAGAATATTCTCCACACAGTCAGCAGAGTGTTCCCACATGCTGAGCAGGGATTAAAGAGGAAGAGGGAACTAAGTACAGTATTTTTCTTTTCTCTTCTGTTTTCTTATTAATCCTTTCTGCCCTTTGCTACTCTTTGATCTTTTTCTTCATTCTTTAAGTCAACTAATTGTGAAAGCAAATGATGTGTTCTTAATAACAAAAAAGAGCAGACAGAGATTGACAGTTTTTCAAAATATGATGGAGCTTCACAACTTGAAATTGACACGTTTTTGTTTGTTTTTTTAATCTAGCCTGTGGAGTGTCTGAGGATGAGCTGATGTTCAGCGAGGAAGAGGACTTTGAGGTTTCCTTTGGTGGACTGACCTCTCAATCCCACCTCAAGATAACTGCTGCTAATAGCCTCTTGAATGTTAACAGGTAGATCAGTCGCTCTTTAAGGTTTAATGAGAATAAATGGAAATACCATCTCACCCATCTCTATCTCTGTTATTTCTCCTAAACAGAGGTGTGTTGAGCCAGCCAACGTCGTACCGCCCCAGGCTCCTGCTGGAAGGCAGACCAGGCTCAGGTCAGAGTTCCCACTTGGCTCCTGCTGTCCTCCATGCTCTGGAAAAGTTCACTGTGTACACACTGGACATGGCTGTACTGTTTGGAGCCAGCGCAACGGCGCCAGAAGAAACTTGTGCTCAGGTAACTGAGATACTAACGCATTCTAAACCTGGATACTTGGTTAGAAATCTTTTAGACAATGTTGGACTTTACTGATGCAGCCTTGTCAAATTCAGTGTGTTCTTTGTGGTGGACTTCACTGGCCAAAATGGCTGCTACAGAAAATGTAGTTCATGGGCCTCACTGCCTTACATTGTGGGAAGTGGGGATAAATATGCACTACAGACAAATTCAAATTATAGAAATGTAAAAAAAAAAAAAGAAGTCATCTTTGTTTTTTGTTTTTTTCATTTATTCACAATGCTGTTTTTAGTTTACAGTCAGACAGCAGTTGTAATTATTTTAGCTAATTTCACTCAAAACTATTAAATGTGATAGATTCTCCAAAAGTGAAAATGCGTTAAAAGAATTGTATACTGAGAGGACTTGTAAATCTCACGTTCTTACAGCAAAAGGCCTTTTCATTTTCTTTTTTTTCTTTTTTTGTTAAAAAAATGAAACTATATCCAAATCCTCAAAGTTTATCACCTTTTCAAAAATTGTTGCTGTCTGCTTATAATTACGTATTTTCTGGACTATAAATCGCTCCGGAGTACAAGTCGCACCAGCCATAAAATGCTTAATAATGAAGGAAAAAACATATATAAGTCGAACTGGAATATAAGTCGCATTTTGGGGGAAATTTTATTTAATAATATCCAACACAAGAACAGACATGTCATCTTGAAAGGCAATTTAAAATGAAAATAGAATAGAGGCAACAACAGGCTGAATAATTGTACGGTATGCTTACGTTACATGACACAACTGAGAACGTGCCTGGCATGTTAACATATTAAGAGTTATTCAGATAACTTTAGCATAAATAACATGCTAAGAAGTTATGCAAACCATCAGTGTAACTCCCAATGACTAAAAATGAAAAAAAAAAGATGAAATCTTCATCCTCATCACTTATATATATCCCCTTTATTTAACCAGATAAAAACCCATTGAGATCATGATCTCTTTCGCAAGGGTGACTTGTGCAGAAAGTCTGCAGCACGACAAATTACAAATGATAAAATGATAAAATGATACTTAAAACTAGGAAACAAGATCAATTAAAACATACAATTTCATCAACGCAATAGCATGTTTAACATATGATGCATGTTTGA
>JBBBVT010000006.1:21517343-21534663 GCA_037177035.1 Craterocephalus eyresii
CTGTCCCCATCAGTTGAGATCATGAGGAGGCGGGGGTTGGTGCTGGAGCTCTGATGCTCGCGGGGGGATCGGGGGAGAACAAAGGCTGACTTCCAAATTTTGGGAATTTTATTGCTCACAAGACTCAGGTTAAAAATTTGTGCAAGAGGCTCAGTAATAAAATCAGCAGCCAATTTTAAGTAAAAGGGTTCAATTTTATCAGACCCTGCTGCTTTATTTGTGTCCAGCCTCTTTAGTGCATTTTTTACCTCAGAGGCAGATATAGACTTGAGGTCGAAAGGACAAGTGATCGGGCCACTATCTGCATGTGTGGTCAAGGGTGTATTTACATTGGGCAGATCAGTACATTTCAATTCAGGTTGTAGTGACTCGAACAGAAATAAAGTGATCATTAAAGCAATTAAGAATAGCTGTCTAATCAGTCAGTGTACCTGTTTGAGTAACTAAAAAACTTGGCAAATGATTAGTTGTCACATGATTTATGGAAGAGTTTATGACTTGCCAAAATTTTTTAGGATAATTTCTGTTTCTTATAGATTTATTGAGGAAAAAGTTTGACTTTGCACGTTTTAATAAGCGAAGTACATTTATTTCTAAGCTGGCGAAAGCTAAGCCAGTCTGCTTCTGACTTTGTTTTCCGGGCCCTGGCCCAAGCAATATCTCTCTCTTTGAGTAGGTTTCCAATTTCCGACGAAAACCATGGATTATTTCGTCCCTTCACCCTAAATTTTCGAAAAGGAGCATGTTTATTGACTATTCGTAGGAATTCGTCATTAAAGTATTTCAGAGCCAGCTCTACATCATCGAAAAGAGAAACTCTATCCCACTCAAAGGCAGCTATGTCACGCATAAAAGCCGAGATGCAAAAGTTTTTGACATCTCTTTTACATATAATATTAGGCTTAGAACTTGGAAGCTTGGAATTTCTTTTAGCTGCAATAGTACAATGATCACTCAGGTCATTTGCAAATACACCTGTATCTGTGTACTTATGGGGGGCATTTGTTAAAATAAGGTCAAGTAAAGAAGATTTTGATGGGTTTTTTAATATTGGGCCGAGTTGAGACATTGATCAATTGAGTTAGATTTAGTGAATCACAAAAAGCCTTAAGATTTTCAGATGAGGCAGTAAACCAGTCAAGATTAAAATCACTCATCAAAAGAAGTTCACTGGGATTAATCCCAGTCACGCAAGATGCAAGAGAGTTGAGGGCTTCAGGGGAGGCAGAAGGAGGTCTATAACAACCTATAATTGTGAGAGATTGGTCATGTGAGAATTCAAGTCTCAGGGCAAGGAGTTCAAACTGTTTGGGAATTGAAAGAGAAGATAGCAAGATAATGTGAAATTTATTTTTTATATATATTGCCACCCCTCCACCTTTTCGTGGGCGATCACACCGGAAGACATTATACCCACTGATGGCAATATCCCTATCAGAGACTACTTTTAAACAACTCCACTAACTTCTGAGGTAGAAGATGTGGCGCTTCTTCTTCGACGTTGCTTACGTCAGCCTCATCCTCAGTTGAAATTATCAACACAAGCCTAGAGCGCCCTTTTGCTGCTGTTTGCTGTACCCTGCTTCAACTTGAATAGGCTGAATACAATCAGCATCTTCTCCACTGCAGTGTCTAGAGCAGGGACCACCAACCGGCCCTTTGGGCCAGTGGTCCTACAGGTTTTAGATTGTTCCCTGCTGCAGCACACCTGGCTCATGTTAACGTCAAACTTTTCTAGTTTCAGCTATTATTATGAACAGCCTCATAAATGAGTGTTTCTGTGTCATTTCTTCTGCAGATTTTTGTTGAAGCCAAGCGTACCTCTCCCAGCATCTTGTACATCCCCCACATTGAACAGTGGTGGGAAACAGTGAGCCCTGCCTTAAGAGCTACCTTCCTGAGCCTCCTTAGCTCCATCCCTGCCTTCTCTCCTATATTGCTGCTGGCTACCTGCAGCCTCCATTATGACCATCTCAGTGTGGAGGTATGGAAGAAAGGCAGATGACAGGCGTGCAATTTTCCATCTTCTCTTTCATGTAAAGCTACTTTCAGAAATATCCATCTGCTCAAGAATGACAACACTCACCTTTCTCGTCTCAGGTGCAGGAGTTGTTTCGGATTGAATATGGAGAGGTTTTCCTAGTACAGGTCCCCACCCGCCAAGAAAGAAGGGACTTCTTTGAGGATCTGATTCTCAACCAGGCTGCAAAGGCCCCTGCTTCAAAAAAGAAAGCTGGTATGTGTGTTGTCTAAAGTTACTGATTTATTTGTTGGGAGTAATTTTTAAACTTACTTGAAATGAACTTATCTGTGATATGACTTAATGTAACGTTGTACAACAATATCATGTGTATTTTTATGTTGTCTGACATATTAAACCCTCAAACTTCAGTGCTCCATGCTTTGGAGGTGCTTCCAGTCGCCCCTCCTCCCACCCCACGTCAGCTGACAGAAGAAGAGTGTCGACGACTGGAAGAGCAAGAGGAAGACACTCTCAGGGAACTTCGTCTGTTTCTGCGCGATGTCACAAATCGCCTGTCTCAAGATAAACGGTTCAAGGCTTTTACAAAGCCGGTGGATCTCGAGGAGGTAATTATGTTTTACCATCAAATACTTTACTTTTTTCCAAAAAACAGGCATTCGTTGTCATTGCAGTGTTGATGGCTGTGCACGGAGATTTGCATGAACTGTCTTCTGGGTGCAGCCACTTTTGGCTGCATTAGCAGATGATTTTATTGTAAATGTAAAATGATCAGCTTTAGCATTGACCGTTAATCTATTGTTACTTGTACTAATGATTAAAATGCAGTGAATAGTAGGGGTGGGACAATACATTGATCTGTATCGATATATCGATCGTATGGTCAATGATTAAATGATATCGATCCAAAATCCTAATATCGGACAAAAATTGATAGAGTAACCTGTTATCAAACACACTTTTATTTTGAAAAAATTTTCTTTTAAACTAAATGTTAATGCCAGAGCTCATTGATAAAGAAAGTTTAAATTATGATCTAGGTGCTTTTAGTGATGAATGGAAGTAATTGTGATCAATCACTCATTATATTGCTTTATATTGTTTCATAACGATCTTAGATCAAATAGAATCGAAATCGTATCGTGACTGAATTTAAGATATCTGCAAACATCGAATCGCTGTATCACTATATCGATATAATATCGTATCGTGATCAAACCAGTGATTCCCACCCCTAGTGAATGGATGTTCTCCTGTTGCTTGTACATCAATACGAACACATGCTTTTAGGTTCCAGATTATGCTGAGGTGATCAAGACGCCCATGGACCTGTCGACGGTTCTCTCTAGGATAGATCTCCATAAGTACGGCACAGTCAAAGAGTTTCTCAAGGATGTGGATCTCATCTGGCAGAATGCCCTTGAATACAACCCAGATAGGGACCCTTCAGGTACAACATCCCAAACATCAGCATATAAACTACTGATTGTTGTAGGAACAGATAAGTATATCTTGATTTGCTTTTTTGGTCCACTTTTAACTCAACGGTTTTTACTTCGTTTCTACCAGATCGTCAGATCCGCCACAGAGCATGTGCATTGAAGGACACTGTGCACGCTATCATCCGAGAAGAGCTGGATGAAGATTTTGAGAAAATCTGTGAGGAGATCAAAGAATCACGTAGGACAAGAGGTCAGTAGTGGATATCTAGTATAGAGACATTTTTTAAGACTTGACTTTAGGGTCAGAAAATCAGTTATGATTAGGGCAAAGTTTGGGGGAAAAATCAGTGATTTTTAGGTTAGGATCAGGGCTTAGGTTATGTTTTGTTTTAATGTATAATCCCCACTGCATGTATTTGTGTGGGAAACAAGCCTGTCTTAAAATGTGTGCTAATCGCCTTTTTCACATTTTGCTATTAATATAAATCAGGCATCATTTCACATGGATTACTAAAACTTTTGTGGTGCTTAACCCTGTAAAACTAAACAATCCCTTCACCGTTGCAATTGAATCCCGATATAATTTCCACTAAAAAGGGAAGGAAGAAAGAAAAGAGCATGGCATAAATGTTTATGAAATTCACTTAAATTTTATTTTTTTTAACCCCTCAGGTTGTTCTACAGCACACTTTGCCCCCTCCTTCTACCATGTCCTTCCCAAACAGCCCAAATCTGTTATGGACATGAGCATTGCTGACACTGCACCACCAAGAGAGAAAAATGGATCCACAACTGGAGTAGCTGCCAGTGCACGCTTCCCAACTGTTACAACACCTAGAAACGCAGGTAATAATTTAATTAAATTCAATCCAACAGTTAGCATTTTAAACAGGCCAATAATTTTGCTAAAGATTTGCAACAGAATTGTATTTTCATTTGTTCTTCCAGTCCACAAAAAGAAGCGTAGGAAAAGTCGCTGGTCTACTGGCATCATCACAAAGAAGAAAACTTCCTATTCCCATGTGTCCAAAGATGATTCACAGCTGGCTTCTGATGAGTATGAAGAGGATGCAGATGATGTTGAGAAGGGTGGAGGAGCAGAGCATCATGGGAACACTGAAGCAGAACAGATGGTTGTTGAAACTGAGCCAGGACCTGCTGCACCTCAGGATGGTAGTCCCATGCCCAGTGAAAGTGAGCAAAACAGTCAGGAAGCGGAAACACAGCAGGAGGAGACAAAACCAGCCACTGAAGAGGAGGTTGTTTTGTGTGAAAAGGGTAACCAAGAAAATGACAGCCAGATTCAGAACAACGAAAATAAACCTGCAGAACGTCAGTCAGGGCAGTCTGAAAGTGAAAACGATGAGGGGAGAAATGCTAACCAGGAGACAGTCTCACTTAACAAGGAGGGCCAGACTGAGACAGAAGATGCTCAGCACACTAATACAGTAGAGACTGTCAATGAAAATCAGTCAGAAAGTCCAGCTCCAAAGAGTCAGTCTTCAGAGGAAGAACCAGAGAGCAACATAGTTACAGTAGAGGAAGCTCAGCTGTGCAGCCCTGCCGAGCCAATGGAGACAGATACAGTGCAACCCTCAACCACAGATGCCTGTGCAGCTGCCACGGGCGAGACGGACACAAGCACAGGTGGGCTTTTAATTAAGTGCAGTTTGATAAAAGTACAAGATATTTCCTGATGTCTGCAAAATACGAAGTTATATTCATATAATTGTGGTGTAAACGGCAACAATTCAAGGATCATTTTCTTACTCGTGTTTTGTTTCAGAGTGCAACACGAGGCGAATGACTCGGGCTCTGAAAAACACTGCTCTGGAGCAGCAGTTAATCAATGTGGACAAAGCTCTGCAGATCCTGGACCAGGAAACACCTCCCCTGGTTGTGGACAGAGAAAAATTAAAGGTATGTGATTCTATGAATTTGTATTCAACATGTTTTTACATTGAGTCAAGGGGGAAATGAAGAAAAAGCTCTTTTTTTGTTCACTTATTTGTCATTTCTGATATTTTTTCAGTGGGGACATGAAGCTATAAGGTTTTTTGATATATAATATGCAATGCCCCTTTTATGACTTTTATTTGTAATATTTCAGGATCTGTTGGAGAAGGTGGTGTCAAAGACTGAAGGCTATGAGGTCTACAAGCTGGAAAAACTCTACGCTCTCATCTGTCAGAGCATCTATAGACACAGACGGGACTATAACAAAACACAGCTTCTACAAGTAAGTAATGCTTCTGTCTTCTTCAGACTTGAGAAGAAGCAGATTAAACTGATCTCAGTTATCTGTTAACAGCATTGAAACGGGTGCATTTTTAAACATTAATTATCCAGGGAATTTTAAAGATCTACATTTACTTTCTCCTATCTTTGTACTACTGTATATTGGAATTATACCTTTCTTGTAGCATTTACATAAAAAATGGGCACTGTTGTTGACCTGGTATTGGTTTTGCTTGTTATCTTAATGTTCCTAATCTACTGTGTGTCTGTTCTTTTTTTCAGGACTTGGAACAAGAGATTGAAGACTTCTGTTGATTTAATATGACCAAAATATAACAATTTAAGTAATAATAGGCCCTCGACTGTGTAATTTAACATTTACTGGTTCTATTTTCATAGAACTCCATAGTCATTTATATTTGTGCTGTAGCGTAAACTTTGTATAACAATGTTTATATGTAATTAAATAGTTTTCATCTAAGCACTGTTGCCTGTCTTTTCTGTGAATGTGATGCTAGATTGCACTGCTCAACAAATGTACTTAATCTGCTTGTGAAGAACATTGCCACTGATAATTTACTGTTTCCTGTGATTTTAATGTATCTTTCCAGTTTAGCAAGGTCTTATTTGTCTACTACAAATGTGATATTTGAATCAGATGTTTACTTTCAGTTCCTGTCCATCCTTCTGACAGAGTTTTATATAAAATGGTAATTTTGCATCTTGTGGTCCACTGAAAGTTTGAAGACCTGGAAAAAACACTAGTGAAGCATCAGCTGTTTTTTTTTTTTATTGAGTACACAAATATGATGACAGTTACATAATCTGATTCTTTACAAACTAGATCAGGAAATGTGTGACCCGGTTCTGTGCAGGAATGTAACCGAGCACTTTGGGTTTTAAAATGTTGGCATTTTTACTGTTCCTCCTGAGCTGTGATATCAGAAGAATGAAATAGGTTTATGAAGGAAATTACACTGCTTATGATTTACGTGTGAACCCAGACTGCAACCCAGACTAGATTTTTTTTTTAGATTTTATTTATTTTCACCTTAATACATAAAAAGGAAAAGATAGTAGGAGAAAAATAAACTTACATATACATGAGGAAAGTGCAGGAGAGATAAGAAAGCCCAAGATAGGCTTATTCAAAGTATCTCCCCGAACTGATTAAAAAAAAATTAAAAAGACATAGGAAAACAAATACCATTTTTAAAAAAAAAAAAAGCATTTTAGAGTCTTGGTGCAACAGATAAGACTTCATAGACTTAAGAATCATCCAATTTCTAGAGCATATGAACATAAAACTCAGAAATTGCAAATTATCTCAACGTATTTGTATTTCTACAAGTTAATTTTCGATTTACTGTAAATACATTTGAAGCGCTTGTAGATCATTTAAAAATATGTCAGGGACTTTACAATGCAGCCCTTTTCTCATTTTTAAAACAAACAAAAAAATAAAGCAAAGATACTGAGTAATAAATAGAGTATCTGCTGTAATTAAATGAAGCCAGCAGTGTTGGTGTCCTTAAGTAGCTTCTCATACCTCGCTGACGGGTCATTTAAGGACATATTGGCAAAAAGCCGAGTCGGAAGACGAATGTTTTTACGTCCCACACACACTTTTTGACGCCTTTATTGTTTTCGGACTGGTCAGATTTAACTCGACCTCTGAAAAGAGCCGTCTATGGTTGAATAAAAGTAGACAATTTTTAAGTTGCCGAAATTTTTTGATCCCCAAAAGTCGCCGAGGAATGACGTCAGTACGTATCACATTGAATGATGACGCCGTTTGATCATTAAAAAAAATCAGCCGTTAAAAAAAATATCTGAAAATTAGGTCAGCAAACAACACAGCGCCCACGGTGCCGACATGAATAGCTGCCTAACCGTCTGCTCATTGTTCTGAACTTTCAGAAAGACGCGCCTCTGGCATAAAATAACCTGTTCCGACGAGGAGAGAGATGTCCGCTGTTTTCAGCATCTGCAAACGACGGCTGTAGCCGTTAGACCGGTCCGTTTTTATGTCCGTCTTCCTCCGCTGGGTTTGGGAGACCCGCGAGCCCAAATAACGTAGACGTTGCTGCTGCCCCGGCCGAGGCTGAATGGTTAGCCGGGAGTAGTAAAAACAGCGACAGATACCATCAGAGAGAACCTGGAAGCTGTTCTGCCGAGACCTAGGAAATCACTCCACGCTTCATCTCCACAGCCTGGTAGCAACACAGTGCACATTTCAGTAGTTCAGTAAGTTTACCGCCAGACCTGATAATGAGTGGCCCGGCTAACACCGGCTAGTTGGCCCACATTATCTTTATACCAGGTGTTGTAGAGTTTAGAGTAGACTTCCTTGTATACTAAATGATTGCTTTATTGTTACTTTAATAATATCATATGGGCTAGCTCACACCACATTGACGTGCTGCTAAATGTTAATTCTGACGAAGAAACTGGCAGTACAGCATCGTGAACACAATTATCTCTGCATAATCATTTACACAGATTTCACCAGCACCAAGAAGTGAGAAGTTGGCCCAAAGCATACAGTTTTGTGTTAGAGTTGAGTATTTGTGCATTTGTTGTGGCACAGTGTATTACCTAGTCATACACAAGGCAGTAGCCATTAAGTTTAGCTGTGCTATCACCATAAATACAAAGGCACAATCCAGTACTTGTTAAGCAGGAAATGTCTGTCATAAACCAAAATGAAAATGATGCCCTGGTGTTTATTTGCTTTGCTTGATGATATTATCATGTGCTCTCTACCTAACATTAGTGAAATAATTTAACCCATATAGTTAACCCACCCTATTCATTGCCAATGCCATGGTAACACCTATATGAAAACAGAGTTAGTGCATATGTGGGAGAAATCTTATTGCCTGTGCGTAAGCAGCAAAACTTGATTTTACATGTTTTACAGGGATTCTCAAGTTTTCATTTATCTTAAGGCCTTAGTCAACTATTTGGGTCTTGTGATGAGCTTTTTTGGTTTAGTTTATGTCATTTTGGGGAGCTTTCCTCATTCTTATAGTACCAGCAATTTATTAGGTTACTTTGTTTTGCATGATTATATTGCGTAAGCACCATCATCATCGTCTATTCAAGTCATAACCTATTGATAATTTACACTTCGAACATTATTATTAGTATGCATTGTATTTTATTTTATTTGTGTGTTACTACTTCTGTTAACTCTGTAAAAAAAAGACAGAACACACAACTTTAATATCAAAGGGTCCTAATATTATTTTTCTACTGACTGGTTAAACTAAATAAGATCTTTTGATCATTGGTGCCTGATCAAAAACTCCATATTGTGTGTAAGTATGTGTTAATTCTACTGGAATACTTGTTTGTTAGGGCACTCTTCTGTTGTTTTTATAATGAAAATTAAATAACAATTATCCTTATATTACGCGTGCAACATGAGTATCACGTTCCCCTGCTGCAAAATGTCCAAAATAAGACTATTTCTGATGGGATGATTTTTTTTTTCTCACAGACCTGAAAATAATTATTAGCTGTCCAAAAAAAGTAGCTTGATGACGCTTGATGAAGTTTTTAACTATTCATTATGTGCTGACAAGAAGCAGTCACTGCATATGAATGATTTAGTCTTTGTCCTTAATTGATTTTCTTTTGATTACTTAAAGTTTGTCGGAAGAATGTTTGCTCTGTCTTGAAACCTTTATATTTCAGCATATTACTAGGTATTCCCCTTTATCACAAGCTGTTATAGTTGTATTAAGAGTAAATTAAAAATAAATGGCAAAGTTTTATTTTTATTAGCAGATATTCTGTTCAACAAAGAGAGCCCATTGAAAAATTATTTTTGTGTATTTTTTTGGTTTGTTTCATATTTTATATAACATTTAACCTATAAGCTGTTTTTGTGTCTTACACATTGTTTCCCAAAGCAAACAACTGTTTATACATATAATCGTGAGAATCTATGAACAAGCCCTGAAGTAACATATTTGTATTTATTATGTTTGTTCCAACAGGAAAAACGTGATTGCAGGACTCCGGCATGTGAGCACAACCACCTACAATATGTGAACTTCAACACACTGGCACAGATCTTTTTTACCCCCTGTAGACGTGAACAGTTTGGTTGAGTTTGCTTTGACAATGTCAAGTCGACGAAAATCCACTACACCGTGCATGGTGCTGCCTACCGATGCTGTGGAGCAGGAAGTTGTAGAACAGAGAACAGAAATGGCAAAGGGGGAAGAGACAGGGGATGAGGAGGAGGAGGGGAGAGAGAAGGACGGAATGGACGGAGGATCAACTGTGGAGGATCTTGGTCAGGATGCAGTGGTTGTCCCGGCTCCACAGGATGCAGGTAAGACTCGAGATGAGTAGCAGCGCCGCATTGAAGACCTAAAGTCACCTTTATTATAATTCTAAATCATTAGAATTGTTTTCTATCAACTCTGTAGATGAAAGCAGTGTCTCCACACTTGAAGATAATGCATCTGTTGGCTCCTCCCTGAAGAGCAGAGCTGCAGATCCTCCTGACGAGCTGAAAAATAATCAGCCAATCCCGGAACAAGCGCACAATGCACCTGAAGAGGGTGGAGTAGACCCGTCAGCAGTTTCTGCCATTTCTCTCAGCAAGACCCCCATCATGAGACTGAAAACCAAATCTGAACCCAAGAGAATCGCTGTGTCCCTGAAATCAGTAGACGAGGCAGCAGAGGGTCTGGGAGGAGGAGGGGATGGGGAGTTATGTGGAGAACAGGAGCCCATCGAAGCCCCACTCGGACCGATGACGCCTGTTGAGATGTTGCTCCACAATCCCATGAGATTTGGTGGAGGTGGCTTCTTGGTCAATCCACCGGAGCATCAAAGGAAATCCTCCATTTTGAACCCAACTATCCTGCCTGCTGGCCTGGCACAGGTAGAGTTGAGAGAGTTGTTTAGTTTTAGTGCAATTTGTATTTTTATAAAGTGAATACGTGTTACTTCATGTAAATTCTGTAATTGAAGTCATTATTAGCAGCAGCACTGCAAGTGATGAAAATCTTTCTGAGAAACATTATACCATGGCTGCAAATTGCCAAAAAAAAAGCTTGTGTAAGATGTCACGTATGTCTCCACAACTGCAGTATTTCTCATTTCTCCCCCTCTCACAATTTATTCCAGGTGCTTTCTGCCTTCCAAGCCCAGCAGAGTGCAGCAGCAGCTCAGCCACAGCTTCTGATTCCCCTCAGCAGCATCCCCTCCTACAGTGCAGCTATGGACACCAACCCTCTTTTAGGCAGCACATACAAGAAGTTTCCTTACCCATCCTTGGCAGAAATCAGCAGCCTGGCGACACAGACACAGTTTACAGAGGAGCAGATTAAGGTATTGACTAAAAGAGGGTGTGCGGTTAAAACGGCATTGGTTTATTTGTAGGCATGGCTGAACTTTACACGCCATTATTACTGAAGGACCAATATGAAAATAAAAAAAACCATAATAGACAATTATTTGTCAGTTATGTGCTGATAATAGTTGATATTCATTTGTAAATCCAAAAATGTTCAGATATAAGCAGACACTATGGGGAGCTATGTTTCTGAGCTTTTTGTTTATGAGTGAACCAGTGTACTTAACTATGTTCAGTAAACCCCCCAGTAAAGGGGATGGGGGTGTCCTTTTTAAGAAGGGTTTAATTTCTCATCAACGATCTTATTTATTTCCTCCTAATGAAACAAGTTTTTATCTAGCTGGAGTCTTTGTCTTGCTCTCAACCTCTCCCTCTCTATATCTGTAGCCTATATTTACATAAATATTGGTTTTGTCTTATTACTGTGAAAAAGGTGTCCTCACTAATCCACTGCAGTCACTCTTAGGTACTTTATAACAATAACAATCAAGCCAGAGTTTTGGAATAAACCAAGTGAGCACAGTGTCCATGGTTAAAGCGGCACGTTTCTCTTCCTTACAAACGTAGAACATTTTCCCTTTGTTAGCACCTCCCTAACAAGCTCACAAGCATATCAGCAGGGGGCCAATACCCCCTAGCCCCCCTTCCCCATGAAGCCTTTGTACTTTAACAAAACACTAATGCACAACAAAGGCACGTTAGTCTCACATTAGTTCTTACAATTTCTGTGAGAGTTGGCTTAATCTGAACATTTACCTTCAATTAAATGCTGTCATTTCTTTGTGTTTCTGTAAATCGTACGTCTTTGTTTTTAAATCATGCTCTGCGTAAATATCATTATTATTATATTTTTAATAAATGAAACACTTGTTGTTTTTTTCAAAGTTTGTATCAGGTCAATGACTTTTTCCAATTGTTTAACAAGAGATTACAGTCAGATGTTCCTGATCCCTTCACAGGTGTGGTTTTCAGCTCAGCGACTGAAACGTGGAGTCAGTTGGACTCCAGAGGAAGTGGAGGAGGCCAGGAGGAAACAGTTTAATGGTACAGTGCATACAGTGCCTCAGACCATCACTGTCATACCAGCGCATCAACTGTCAGCTGCTGCCAACGGCCTGCAGTCCATCCTGCAGACCTGCCAGATAGTGGGCCAGCCTGGCCTTGTGTTCACACAGGTGGGTAAGAAGCAAACATGTTTAGCTGGACTGATACTCGCTTGGCATCTGCGTCACGAGGGTTACGGCGTCACCGCCACATTCTCAGTGTAGTTGCGATTTTGCCTTGAAGCCCATGTACTCCAGACCTGAAGTGCAATCTGGCCTTGTATTTGGTCAAATTGTGATTGCTTGTTTCCGATTATTATATTATGTTTATGCTGGAGGCAAAAGTGACATAAAACTGAATTTTTCTAGATCCGATGATTGTTAACATTTCTGATTCTGCTCCCACAATTCTGATTTGTTGCACAGAATCCACAAAGAAGGCAAACAGGACTCAAATGGAAATTAGCAGGCTGTGCGGCGTAGCTCTGCATGCACAAAGCCCCCCATAAAGACTCATCAGTACATGTAGTTAATAGATAGAAAACTTGTATGTTAAATCATTGAAAAAACTCTGCCTTGTGGAGTTTCCTGGTCGGTGCCAGGCTACTGCTACCTGCAGATCCAGAAAAGAAGTGCTTGAGTAAAAACCCACTGCTTCTGAGTTAGCTCTGACCTGACGCATAAGCCATATGAGTATAAATCCAGCTTTGCATTTGAGGTGGTCTTGTTGGAAATAAGCTTTTCCTCAGGTTGTTTGCTTTCAGTGTTTGTATTTAACCACATTATTGTACACCGTCAATACATTAAATCAGCTGTTTAACAGGCCACTGGTGTAAATGCTTAGTTTGCCAACAGGCTTGGATTCTAGTAAAGTCCAATTATCAATTTAAAGACAGCATTTATATTGACTAAACTGGTATTCAGATCTGTAATGGTTTCGTGTCCAGACCGAGCTCAGTTTTTACAGATTATAAAAGAAGGGAAGGGTGGTCTTGTAAAAAGATGTGTCCACCAGCAAAAACAAACTGTAAATCTGGTTGTTTTTCCCATGATTAAGCAGCAGAGTCACTTCAATGACATGTACATCTCTGTTTATCTGTCTGTGCCACCCTTTAGGTTGGCCCAGGGGGGAATCTTCCAGTTACCAGTCCCATTACCCTGACTGTTGCCGGGTTACCCAGTCAGTCCCAGAGCTCCAGCAGAGTTTCCTGTCAACCCACTCCAACAAACAGTGAGCTGAAACGAGCTACCACAGTCCAACCTCCCTCTCTGTCTCCACAGGTTGGGGCGCCACTTAGATCTAGCTTGTTCTTGCTAGCAGCAAGTATATTTATTATTTGTAGAGCTCAGTCTGTGCATAAAATAATCACATTGCTTTTCATCACTTTGTATTTATTATATTTGCAAATTCAAAGAATGTGTGGCAGTCTCACCTGTAACCATTTCACCTTCTTTGGTCAGGTATTAGGTACTTCAGTGTGTAAAATGGCACCATAATTACAGGTGATTAATAGATAACCTTTATCTCCTCTCTCTAAGGAGAACTCGGCTCTCAGCGCTGACACATTCAGCACCCGGCCTAAGAAATCCAAAGAGCAGCTGGCTGAACTGAAAGCAAGCTACCTGAAAAACCACTTTGTTACTGATGCAGAAATTGCCCGGTTGATGAAAGTCACCAACCTGACAAAAGGTGAGATCAAGAAGTGGTTCAGCGACACCCGCTACAACCAGCGCAACTCCAAGAACAGCCACGTCATCGTTTTCCACGATGGCGGAGGCCGAGCTGGGAGCAGTTCCAGCAGTGTTGCAAGCACCACCATTGTTATTGACTCAAGTGATGAGACCCCCACATCTCCCCAACCTCCATGCACTCCTCCCGTGAAGGAGAAGGAGACCCGAGCCAAAACATGGAACCCTTTTCCAGACTTCACCCTGCAGAAGTTTAAGGAGAAAACCCCCGAGCAGCTGGTGGTGCTGGAGGAGAGCTTTGAGAAGAACAGCGCTCCATCAGACGAAGAGCTGAGTCGTCTGAGGACTGAGACTAAACTAACACGGAGGGAGATTGACGCCTGGTTCACTGAAAGACGGAAAATACCATCTGCCAGCGCTTCCTCCCCAGATTGTTCCGAGGAAGGGAAAATGGACACAGACGGTATAAGAGCAGGCACCGGGGGAGAAACAGGAGGATGTCCTCTTTCTGCCTCCTCACCTCGAAAGGGTAGTCAGACTCCGCCTGGCAGTCGCGGTAAGCAGCTGCCCAGCAGCAGCAAGAAAGACATAAAAGATAAAACAAAAAAGTCTCCAGAACAGCTCCATATTCTGAAAAGTGCCTTCGTGCGGACCCAGTGGCCCACGCCAGAGGAGTATGATCAGCTGGCAGGAGAGAGTGGCCTCCCTCGCCCCTACATCGTCAGCTGGTTCGGAGACTCTCGCTATTCCTGGAAAAATGGAAACCTAAAATGGTTCTTTCAGTACCAAAGCGGCAACATCGAAGGACCAAACAGCGGAGGCAGCAGTAAAATGGGAGGCGGCAGAAAAAGACGCGGTCGAAATCGTGGCTGGGGGCGATCCCGGACCAGGAAGCAGCCAAAGAGGTCTGCCTCCTTTAGCGCAGACATCAGCAAATTGGCCCCGACAAAGAAATTTAAAACTGGGAAGGAAATCCTGAGAGAGTACTACCTGAAGCACCACTTCCTCAATGAGCAGGATTTGGACGAGCTTGTCACCAAGACCAACATGAGTTATGAACAGGTATTATATATGTATAAGATACATTTTATTGTGATTCCATGTCTCTGTTTACCTTTAAAGTTTGATTTGTGGGTCTAAAGGCCCGTTAATGCTCGATGCAGATGACGGATACGCAGATGCACGGACAGTTGTGTCCGTCTTCTGCATCAATTACGTGCGTATTTGGTTCGTTTTCTGACTCTTTGCGCATCCGTCATTAAGACGTAATACCACCAGAGTAATAGCACCAGAAATCGCAGTGGCAGTGTTGAGCATAGTTGAGCAGAAACAATCCAGAGAAGAAGAACAAGTATAATGGTAAGAGGAAAACCGTAGAAGAAGAATGAAGATGAAAACTAAACATTAGAAGTTGCACAAGCTTTTGAAATAAGGTTCTGCAGGTGTTCAGGGTGTGTTGGTGGTTAGAAACAACTTTATAGCAGCGCGTTAATGTTGCAAACCGGTCTCTGAAACTAACATAGCATTGCAGAGTTAACAATTAACTCAGCACTGCCCCCTAGTGGAGTTCAGTTGTAGTAACACAAAGACGGCCGGAAGTATGAAGACAGCGATGCATGAAATGTTTGGAACAGACATCCACATTTACGTCCATCAGGGACCATATATGGGCCTAAATGGAGACGGCCGTCCCAAACGTCTTCAAAAACCATAAGCTTCATATTTCACGCAATGTAACGTGGTTCAGTGGAACATTCCCGACTGAGGGGCACTAATTTCTACATCTCATCGTTACAAATGCGTTAGATAACATTCAACTTAACATTTTCTCTCATTTAAGTCCTTGCAGTAAATTTGCCTCATTTTTATAACCCCCCAACTTTACAGCTGTTTTTATGCATCTGGGTTAAAGGTGTGTACTGTAGTGAGTACCACTGTTCCTCTCAACCCTTCTCTTCCATTAGGTGTCTTAGTTGCAAGTTGTCCTACATGTTTGAGGATTACATTACATGCACTTATATTTGGACTCTAATCGCACTCGATAACCCTTGTTTTTACCCTGTGAATGAGCATGCGGTACCTAGATTTTACACTAGCACACAACAAACCAAACAAACACTACCACAACAACACTCCAAATATTTTCCATGTTTGGTGTTGACAAAACTGTATCAGTGATAAGAAGACCTGTTGGCCATGCTTTTGACTTCCTCTTGGTTTTTTTTCATAAATACAATGAGCACATTCAATGATAGAAAAGAAAAACAAGCTTCACATGCCACATTTGTTTAATGGCAGGCATTGCCAAGACTTTTTGCCAGCTTGGTGTATAATGTAGACTGGTGGAAACACTGCACCCATCTGTGAGTAACTTCCTCCTAATCTCACTTCGCAGAAACATTTGAATGTCAGGGTTTCATGTTCAAACAAATGAGCATTAAGACCTGTAGCTTAAGGGTTCTGAATAAATGTATTTTTCATACCTGCATGATCTAATTCAGGGGTTATGGGACGGATGAAACCTTTTCCGAATGCCGTCAGGCAAGAGGCAGTACTCATTGGGTAGGTTGCCAGTCAATCAGAGGGCCAACACAGAAGAATGGCCTCAACGTCTTACTAGGAATGACCAGTTAACCTAACAACATGCTTGCTTTTGGACTGCGGAAAGAGGCCAGGATACACGTACTGTAAGAATTTGCAACCTCTACACAGCATGACTCCAGCTGAGGTTCAAACAAGGAATCTTCTTGCCTTGAGGCAATGGTACCAACTACCATCCCACCAGGCAGCCCTATTCTGAATTAATAAGGATAAAATCTGCTCTTTTTTCCACACGAAGTAGGAAATAAATCAGATTAATGTAGTAGTAGCATGGGGACATTTACTTCATGTGTCCACATGTTTGTGGGGAGAAGGGTTCAACAGACTTGCATAATTTCTGCAGAAAAAGATGTTCTGACCTGCACTACGTCAGTCTGTCTGCAGTTTTACAGGCAAGGATTAATTTATTTGCTGTGGACATCATAATACCAGAATTTATTACATCATACCACATTTAATGCTCATCAACCAAGTCACCACAATGTCCATGGCGTCACGTTTCTCTTCCTTACAAACATAAACCATTTCCGTTTTTTACATCACACGCAAATGTGTTGGTTAATCATTCAGGTTTGATTTTATAAATAAGTAACTAAAGTTAGGCTTCAAAATTTGGAGAAAATGATCAGTTCTCTGCTCTGATGCTGGGATTGTGTCTGCACAAGCTCCTAAAAACAGCTTAGATCTCGGCTAAAATTAATCAGAAATGTCAAAAGGACTGAGTTGATTAATGAAAACTTCTATGATGTGTATGTGTGGACAATTTTTTATTCTAGCTGTGGTTAAATGTCAGATGTCCATGGTAAAAGAAACCAGGTGAATAATAAAGCCAGGTTTAACAGTCATGTGTAACTACCACTGCTGACCTACAGGACATTAATCCTCAGCGTCCACTGACCATTATTAGTCCTGAAACCTCAGTTCTCTCAGTAGATGTGATGTCATC
>JBBBVT010000006.1:21545540-21572341 GCA_037177035.1 Craterocephalus eyresii
GACAACAGAACTGATTTGACAAGTACATTAAAACCCTCTATACTGAGACCATATCATGTGCTTGTACTGTAATTTAAGTTGGTAAACATCTGGACATTGCTTGTATTGAATTCCAAAGGTTCACTCCACATACAGACACACAGAAGCGCTTACGGCTAGTGCGAAATTTAGGTACTTTAAAATTTCCAAAGCCTCTCAAATTGTGAGAATTCTCCTTAACGGAAAATAGATGTTGTATCCTGAGTGGTAATACGTTGTTGAAAGCTTTATATATAATAATCAGTCTATGAAATTTTACTAGATCAATGAATTATAGCAATTTAGATGATGTGAAGAGATTGTGAGTTGACTCAAAGAAACCGATCTTATGAATAAGACGCACTTCTTCTCTTTTTTGTAAGATGACAATTGGATGGATTGTGCACTGGTAAATATTTCCCCACACCACTACACATGATAACAAAATAAAAATGATGGCAATAAAGAATCTAGTTGTACTGTGAATTAGTAGACACTCAAGGACTGAGCAACTTTGTTATCGAAGACGAAGCACTGAAGGATTAGAGTTGAAAATTCTAAGTAGCTGACGATTCTGTTTCTGTGTTGCAGTCTTTGTATTTAAAAACGTTTAAAAGCCTCCGTTTTAATAATTTCACTATGACTGTGCGTACCTGCACCCAGCTGGTAATGATATGCAATAAGTGGAGAGATCAGAAAATCTTTTTGAAGATAAGGTGGTGCAGGAAGAAGCTGGAGAGGAAACCGTCTCCTGCAGCAGTGGAACCGGGCTACTAAGTCTGTAGGCTTGTACTGATAAAGAGAAGTTTTTGTCTTCAAAGGTTCTTAAATGTGTTCATAGCAAGGCAGACCTCATGAAGCCACGTATTTCCAAGGCACACCTTTACAGATTATCATCGCGATGTGAGATAGATCTTAGGAAGTCCATATTACAAAGAACTTTGATTTAAAAAGAAGAAAAAGTAATAATGGATCAGCGGATGAAATATATCACAGTAAAAGATGCTGGAAAAATAACATTAGTTTCAAATACATTAGGAGTAAAACAGGAAATGTTCATGTGGTCATAATGACAACTGAAAGTGCTTTGACACTACATGTAACATTCACTCACTCATACTGCATTTATATTGGAACATAGTGCAACTACACACATTTGTACCCCTGACAGACACATCAGGAGGCAACGTGGGGTTCACTTTCTTGCCCAAAGACACTTCAACATGAAGTTAGGGAAGCCAGGAATCACACCACTGACTTTCTGGTTGCTAGACAACCCTTCCGTCTGAGCTACAGCTGCCCAAAACACTGGAAGCTTTGCTGTCAAAGAAATCCTCATTAAGACTTTTTAAAGCACACCAATTCATTTGCTGTCTAGGTTTGTTTGTATCCTGAATAAATCTTTAGACATCTTGTATCTTAGGAATCTAATGTGGAGCAAATAATGATAAATATGAGTGGATTTTCAGCAACCTCTTCCTGTGCAGGGAACTGGTGCTCCAGTAATGGATGCTCCGAACCACAGGGGACAGTACCAGGTGATTTATGAAATCAATAATCTCAGTTTTTTTCAAGTTTAAAAGCAGCCTTGGTTACTAAGTAGAAGAAATACAAGAGATGTTATGTGATGTTAGCAACATGTTGTTTAGCTTTGTCTGTTATTGATGTCCAGCCTTTGTTTTCTTACAGTTCTTCTCCATTAGTCAGGCTAGTAGATTCTCAAACTCTCAGATCATTTGGCAAAACAGTCTTTCAGTTCAGCACAACAGCATGGCTCACTTTCTAAATATCATATCTCTCATGGTTCAGAAATAAATGCCTTTCAGTGACATTAAAATGGAAAGATCCCTCTCAGTTACTTTGGCTCATTTCTTGAAACAAACCGAATGTTCTCAAACTTCTTGCAGTTTTTGCCAAAATAACCTGGATGGTTCAGCACACCACCATGGTTCACTTGCAAATGCTCTCGTCTCCCAAACCAGTTCACTCGTTTAAAAAAACTATAATCCTGTCTAGTATAAATAGTCGGTGCCCCCAAAATGTATTTGGCATTGTGTCAGCACTGTAAGTCTAAATGTTTAGATGCTTTGTAACTATGGCAGAGGACCATTAAAATGTCCCTCATGTCCACCTCTGTCTTAGCCCAGTTCTTCTTTGACAATGGTTATGTTCCTTTTTTTTGTGTTAAGCTAACAGAATAAAATCATGTATAAAAGTTAAAAAAAGAGAATTTTACAGTAAATTTGTCTTTAAGCTTTGATTCACTCATACTGCCAAGGAATTCTAACTATTCTTCACACACAAAATAGCTTCCACTTCCATACATCAGAGTAAAAAGTAAAATGCTTACAGCATAATGTACTGTTATATATTCACGTTAACAAAAAAAGTTCATTTATATGCAGCTTACAGTGCTGTAAATAAAGCTGCACTTTTATGACTAACACTTTTACTGGTGGCTGTCCTCACCCTGCTGGTCATCCACACGCTGCTAACTATCTGGCCACAGATTCTCTTCCACATCACAGCGATCCAGAAAGAGAGAACCATTAGACTGAGAATCAACATTCATCTTAGATTGTGCTAACTGTAAACTACATGTATAGTTAACTAACATTTACAAAGCTGTACTCAAACATTGAGACATACCAAAGGGTTTGAAAGTTTCTCAGTGTTGTTTCGCGAAATAATTTCTGTGTCAAGAAATGCTCTGAACAAATGGAGAAAACCTATCTGGCTTTTTGCTAAAAATGAAAACATAGTTAGCCTGATTTAATACTGTTTTTATGCTGTGTTGTTGATGTATGTCTGTTTATTGCTAAACATTAAATTTTCATTCAACTACATTGATAGGGTTGTTTCTGTTTTTTTTTTGGAGTTGTTTTTGAGTCCAGATTTTAAGTCCCCCCTGACAACTTGTGATTTAATCTTTTCAGCCACAGCTCACTGTAACACAGAAATCATAGATCTGACCAACAAGAAATCATCCCAGTCTTCAACTTACATTGGTGCAGACAAAATCCATTACACTTCTAGCAGAGCTTTCGATGGGAATTTCAGCACATGTTCTATTGCACATGATCAGCCCAATTCCTGGTGGAAGATTGATCTGCAGGGTGTTTACAAGATTTCCTGTATCTTCATATTCAACAAAGAAGAATCTAATACTGACATATCAGGTGCTAAGATCTACATTGGGAACTCGAGACAGGACAACGGACTCAACAACCTGTAAGAACCTCACTCTACTCTAAATTGCTGGATTTCACATTTTTAGACTTCAACAGCTGTTTGGCCATTGTTATTAGTCACCAGCTCAGTAGTAATTTTACATTCTGACAAAGGTTTACATTTAAGTTAAGACTAAATATGACTTCAATATCATAAAACTGCTACTCAGGCATAACAGATGATATGATTGTGGAACTTATAAACTTGTAGTACTCAGCTAGTGGTCCCACTATGGGTTTACTTTTTCATCCAGCTTCCACTCTTCCTGCTTTTCCTTTTATTTCTGTTCCTGCCTTCAATTGTTTTTTCACTGTTCTTCCTTCACAGAGTTCAGAATATCACAGGCTTTGAAAGGTGCAAATCCAATGTCTATACGTTTGAGCCGTCGGTGGGACGTTACATCACTGTGTTCATGCCGGAAAAGAAACCTACAATTCTGTGTGAAATAAAGATCACCGGCTCAAAGATAGGTGTGTTAAATCTTTTCAGCCACAAATGAAAAACTTGACTAAATCTAATTAAGATCTAATAAATTAATCTAAGAGCGTCAAGCCAAAGCTAAAAAATTCGCCACTTTCCCAACTAAAATGCCCTGGACTTGTACATATGTGCAATCAGTGAGTCATTCATTTTTATGGACTTCCCCCTTTTACCACTAAATATACCATATAGAGACAATTTTTATTAGAAAGATTAAAATAATATCAGGTATAGCTCCTTTAAATAATTTGATTGTGACTAATTTTCCAAACCTTGCAAAGAACAAACATGACGCTTTCACCACTGTGCATCACTGCGGGGGTTGGTTGGATAGGACCTTCTTTTACAAGAGTCCTATCTCTGTTGGGAAGCAGCGCCTTCATAATCTCAGATTAATGTCCTTCCAGTCTGATCTGAGGTGTTATCTCTGGGTTTTGGTAGAGCAAGAGATCTCCCACATTAAATTGTGCTAACTGCAGACTACCTGTATACTTAAACATTTACAAAGCTGTACTGAGACATTGAGACATGCCAAAGGGTTTGAAGGTTTCTCAGAGTTGGTTTGAGAAATAATTTCTGTGTCAAGAAATGCTCTGAACAAATGGAGAAAACCTCTAATACCAAGCTTGTTGCTAACAATGAAAATGAAAACAAAAGTTGTCTGAATACATATTTTGCCTGTTTTTATGCTTTGTTGTTAATGTAAGTCTGGTTACTGGTGAACATTTAATTTTATTCAACTACATTGATGCATCTTTTGTTTTTGAGTCAAGAGATTTTATGTCCCACTTGACATCCTGTGATTTTATCTTTTCAGCTACAGCTCACTGTAACACAGAAACCATAGATCTGACCAACAAGAAATCATCTCAGTCTTCAACTTTCAGAGATAAAAACAAAAATATCAATTACACTTCAGACAGAGCTTTCGATGGGAATTACAGCACATGTTCTAAAACTGTAACCCTGAGACATTCCTGGTGGAAGATTGATCTGCAGGGTGTTTACAACATTTCCTGTATCTCCATATTCAACAAATGTGAACATAATACATACATATCAGGGGCTAAGATCTACATTGGGAACTCAAGACAGAACAACGGTACCACCAACACTCTGTAAGAACCTCACTTCCCTCTAAATTGCTGGATTTCACATTTTTTGACTTCGACAGCTGCGATCTGTGGTTGGCCTGCATCATTAGTCAATAGCTCAGTTGTAATTTGACATACTGACAAAGTTTTAAATCCAACTTACAGCTAAATATTACCGGTACTTAAAAATCATAAAACTGCATAGCAGATGATATGTTTGTGGAATTCCTAAATGTACAGTACTCAGCTAATGGCCCCATTGTAGATTTACTTCTCGTTTTCACGCAGCCTCCACTCTTCCTGCACTTTTTAAATTTCTGTTTCAGTGTCTTCAAATGTGTTTTCACTGTTCTTTCTTCACAGAGTTCAGAATATCACAGGCTTTGAAAGGTGCAAATCCAATGTCTATACGTTTGAGCCGTCGGTGGGACGTTACATCACTGTGTTCTTTCGTGATGATAAACCTACAATTCTGTGTGAAGTAAACATCAGCGGCTCAAAGATAGGTGTGTTAAATCTTCTCAGCCACAAACGCACAACTCCGCAAAATGAAATTAGTTAGAAAAATAATATTGATAATTTACAGGTAAGCAACATGTAGAAAGCTGAATCCAAGAACAATGTAATATTCAGATTTTTAGAATGAAAACAATTGTATTAGTTTCAGTCCCCAAAGGTACTTTTTACACACAAATCCGTTAAAACATTTTTGGGTCATTGGAATAATTTTCATGTAGAGCTGCAGAGCTGCGCAAGAGGACCCAAGTTGAAACTTTCTTTTTTTCCTTCAGAGAAAACACCAGTTTTATGTTATGAAACATAACAGAGAAAGTTTTGAGAAACAAGAATGTATCCATCAAACTCATACATTTGCTCCTCTTTTAAGATGATTGTTTTTTCTCTCCTCCCCTTCCAGATTCACCATTTAAATTAGTCAAGGAGAAAATGATATGGGAAGATGCCCTGTACCACTGCAGAGAAAAACACATGGACCTGGCCTCCATTCTTGATGAAGAACAGCAGGCCTTTGCTGAGCTGGAGGCTGAGAGGGCAGACACTGACTATGTGTGGCTGGGCCTTCACTTCACCTGCACCCTGCAGTTCTGGTTCTGGGTTGATGACAATGTTTTAACATTTCAGCACTGGCATAAGAATGGCAAACAAGAAAAGTGTGGCATGAGTGGTGTCATGGGTAAAAAAGATGAGCATTTCTGGTTCAGTGAGCCTGTCAATGATATGTATAATTTCATGTGTGCAGTCAAATAATCATTCTGTGTTTTTAGTGCTGCCGATCATCAGCAGGGATTATTTTGTCTGGCAGTTTCTCTCTTTTCAATATCTGTTGAACATTTTAAAATGTTTTTGCTTTTTGCTGATGTTTGCCATAATTGTGAATTCTGGAAATATAACATCTTTTCTTCCTTTTTATGAAAGTGCTTTGCTGGGATCTACACATTTCTGTTAACTAAGAAGAATGTTACACCATCTTACACATGGCTAGAAATATTCATGATTTTCTCACTCTTTCAAAATGCATTTTCATTTAGACTTTAAAAAAAATACAATATAGGTTGTTCAAACAATATGATTTGTGTCAACATGTTTGTGGACAGTTGTCTTAATTAAAAACAGCGGTTCTCTCATTTTGAGTGACTATTATTTAGTTATCCCCAAAAATGTAAGAGAAACGTGGAAAAAAAATTTATTAGTGTGATAGCGTGGGCGTCATGTAAACTTTTTAACCTGTGTGTCTTTGAAGATCCGCGTCAAATATAGGCTAAACTAAAACCTGCATGAACTGTGTTTGAAATTATTTTATTTAATTCTTCCGTCGGAACCTTTCTGCCCGGAACTAAAGTTACTGTAGTCCCGTTGTTGTCAGCGCTGTTTATGATGGAGGACTAAAACATCTAGCAGCCTTGATATATTTGAACGCAGTAACCCGTAAAACAGGAATTGGTGGTAATTTTTTGTTTCGGATGGAGATATTGGGTAGCACGTTTGATGACTCGGTCTTTTCGGAGGCCAGGGACCGAGTGTGCGAGTCTCTGACCGCCTACAATGCTAAAGTGTGTGAGCCAGAGGTGAGACACTCCAACAGTTAAAAGGAAAGTATTTAGTTTACATCAATGCAAGAATTGTTCCGAGAAAATTTTCGATACATCTATTCTATGTTTTCAGAAATATAAAATGATGGTTTCTGAGGGACAGATGTGGCAGTGTTACCTGCTTTACTCCAAAGCATGGACCACCGATTCAACGTCTGGCGTCAGCATCCTGCAGGTTTTCATGTTTCCCTGCAACAAATGTGACTCTAATAATGGGTCACCGAGAGGCCCAACAGCGGCTATTGCAGAACCAGATGTGTTTATAGCAGGGAAACATCGAAAATCTTTCGATATTGGCCCAAGACGTCACGAGTTGGTGATTCCTGTTTAGAGTAAGGTAGTTCTGAATGTGAAGTCACGTCTTCAAATATGACATTTAAATGTTTTTGCAAGTGCCTTGAACCACAGATACATATAAAAGGGATGTCAGTCGGGTAAAAGCAGCAGATTCAGGCCTCTCCATGTTGTGTTTTAAATTAAATAAAGATTTTTCTGACCCCTCTTCCCGCAGTGGTTTTGTGAGAGCAGTGCCCTTGATACTGAGGATTCTTTGGAGAAGCAGAAAGTGTACAAGTTTAGAGGGGACTTGGCTTTGAGACAAGGAAACTACCAGGTAATTTAAATCCTTTTGATTGATCGGCCTTGTCTCTGACTCACTAAACTAACAAATCAGCTGTGATCCTGTCAAAAATTTACTAAATAAGGAAACTTTATGTGTGAGCTCTAGGAAATTACAAGTTATTTCAGATGCCGTTCTTCATCTTCATAATATGGACACAGTTTTAAGATTTAAGCTCTGTGAATCACATCGGTTCAAACTGTCAGCTTTGGTGTTTTTGTGTTTTTTACTAAAGAAATTAGAGTAGTTTCTTAATAACAAAGTAGTTTCTAAATTATTCTTATTCTTGCATAATTAATTGGTTAGTGTTATTAAGTAGCTTAAACAAGATATTATAGACATTATTCTGAAAGATGAAAAGAAAAGGACTGAAAAAAGAGCCTGTCTTTATAAAAAAAAGCTCAGACATTTATAAAGCCTGGAGACCTTTTACTTGATAACAGAAAGACTTTCTGTCCAGCAAGTTTTTTTTTGTATCAATTATATATATATCTTTTTACACTAGTAGTGTATTGCACACACCAACACTTTAAAATCACTTTTAACATTTCATGAAACATCACATAGATATGCACTTTCAGTGCAAAAATACCAACAGGAAGTTTGTCACAATGTTTTTTTTGTTGCTCTCTTCTCGCTGTTTTTTATGCCACTTGTTCATTTTAGGATGCACCTTGTTCACATCTGCTTGTCTGTCCGTTTGTGACTCCTCTGTTGTGTTGTGGTTTCAGAGAGCGTTGGAGGCGTACAGCAGCTGCCTGCAGTGGATCGCTGACAACAACCTGAGCATCAGAAGAGATGTCTTAGAGGGAATGGCTCGATGCTGCACCAAGCTGGGCCAGAGACACAAAGCGCTGGGCTTGGTTGATTTACTGGTAAAGACTGTTTTCTAAAACAGCAAGTTATCACATTATTGTGGGAAATAAAGTCTGTTAATGTTGGAAACGTCAGTAAGTGATAACACAGTTTAAACATTCTCTTTACTTGGGTCAAAATTTGGTGACTGATAGCTCTCTTTCCACCATAAAGAGTTTGAACATTAAATATTAATATTATTTGCAGATATGTTATCCAGATGTTGGAAGTAAACAGCAAGTTTAACAGAAAACGCAGATTTCTAACAATCAAGACCATTTTTAAAAATATATCCTTTTTATTGTTAAAGAATGTTTGTATTATTTTCTCCAGATGTTGATATTCATGAGCAGTCTTATCGCTTTTATAATGTACAATGATTAGAGGTGACTCTTGAGTGAAAGCCAACTTGACAAAATTAGCAACTAAACATAGAAGAGCAGCAAAGCATCGCTTATAACACACTGATATTTACACAATCTCTCCCCAGAGCAAAGAAGCATCCAACACCTGTCACCTGACCAGCCTCCTGCTACTAAAGGTTAGTATCAGCCAGAAAACATGCAAATTAACTTCCTCTTTAGTTTTGTTTCTTTTAGATCATCTAAATGAGTTTTTTTCATGTGTTGTCTGAACGTAAACCTCTCCTACAGGTCAACATCTACCAGCATTTTCAGGCCGTAGGATCCCAGATGTCCTGTCTGCAGCAGCTGTGTAGTTTGTTGCCCTTTAACCCCTGGCACTGGTTCAGCCTGGGACAGATGTGTTTACAGCTGCTGGACAGCAACACAGCCACAGGTAAGGCTAGCTTAGCGTTCCCTACCAACACCCTCACATGGAAAAGTCTCAAGCCACTTGTGTTTATATTTTACGCCCGAGCAGCTGTGCTTCTAGCAGTCTTTTTAAGTGGTCTTGAACAATACTTCTCCCATCAGATCTGGAAGTCTTTGTTTTTCTGTGTCAGCTTTTCTCACTCATCTACCATTTGAAAAAAAAGCACAGATTCCCTTTTTCCTACTAATATACATAAAAGTAGGAGCAGCTCAGGATTCGTACCGCACTGTAGGAAGTTGACAATGTTCCCTTTTCATAGTATGAAATTTGCATTTGTCATGAAAAAATGTAAAACATGAGTTAAATCTAAATATGGCCTCTTTCTCCTGTTAGCAGCCGATGGTGCGGACGGAGAGATCGAGGAGCAACAGGAAGAGGCAGAAGAGCTCAGTGAGGACTGGCTCTGGCTCAAAGCTTCTGTCTGTTTCATCAGGACAAGGTGCAGCATATAAGTCCAAACACTGTTTACACTCACACCAGCTTTTCCAGGAGCTGTAACTAGAAATAAAGTACTTTATTTTGTTGTAGTGGAAAATTCCTTAAAAACAGAAGCTGTGCCAAACAGGAGCTTTAAGGATGAAATATCACTGCTTACTCTTACTAAAGCTAGAAAGCTAAATCATTTAAGTGTCTTATTACATTTTATAGAATGGTCTGGGCGAATACTCGATTCTGATTGGCTGCAGGGTGTCTGATTAAAAAGTGATAACCGTCACCAGTTTAAAATAAGTTCTGGTCAAAGCCTAATAGTTCTAAATCACTGCGCTGGTTCTAACGGTTATTGGTAACCGTGGCAACAGAAATGTTTACCAACCGGCAGACACACAGAGCAGAGAGAATATCTGGACCCTGGCCCACATTTACTTCGCGTCGCGTCGGACGGTTCACGCCTCCGCGTCGTCCATTAATTTCTGATAATGGTCACCTCGTCGGGCATTATCCCTTACTTAAAAGGTTTCCCTCAGATCTGAAGTGTACTTTTTCCCCACAAACTAATAAGTTACCAACTTGGTTGCTAAAAGTTTTGCTCATATGTTACATGTAAAGACTCTTCTGCCTCCCGCAGACTCCTGCTGAGAATCCTTCGGCAGCAGCAGTCCTCCTTCGTGTTGCAGCGCACTGAAAAAGTCCTGCAGAAGACTGAGGAGGCGTTGCAGCGGCTAAATCCTAAAGAAATAACACTGCAGGCTCTAACTGAGGTGAACACACACTTTTTTCTTTCTCTTTTAAACACACAAGGTTTGAAGTCCAAGGAGTTTAAAGTCACATCTCTTCTCCCAGGTGATGTCAGACGACCTGATCCCAGAGAAGATGAGGGAGGACTTCCAGGACGGGGAGAGTCTGGCCAGCATGTGTCTGCAGAGCTTCAGAGAGCGCTGGTGGAACAGGATCTTACTGATCGGCCTGCTGCAGGCGGATCGGGTACCGAGCGCTTAGGACCGGATATGGAAGATGACAGAAGAACGAGATTTCAAACAAAATTGTTCTGAAAATAGTTCTAGTCTTAAAGGTTTATGTATGAAACAGTCAGAGGTGGGAGTTTTCGCTCAGCAGTATTTTTCATCAAACTAAAGAACAGGGATTGAGACTGTGGCGATTGTACATGCATGAAATTCATTTATGTCACCCAGTGAGATATAATGCACGTCTGCTTCTGTTCTGCCTTATAATAGAAAACAATTGAGATTTTTTTTAATTTCCATTGTTTACATCAAATGAAACAAATGCCTTAACATGTTCACAGATCAATAAAGTTTTATTTTTATGTACATGTGCATTTTTTTTTAAATAACTGAGATGAAGGGGTCATTGTGAGGTTGACAAGAAGCAGTTGGATCCATTTCACCAGAACGAGGTGTGTTAAAGCAGGGAAACAATAAAAACCTGCAGGGTTGGGGCCGTGGAGGATCCCTGAACACATCCACCGTGTGCAAACAGCCCTCAGATGTGTGATCTATTTAGATGATTGTCTCTGAAGCTTGCTGTGTGTCCTTCATTCATGCTCTTGCTTCTTCCCAGTGATGTCTTCATGCTGTTCTGAGTGCTCCTCCAGCCCTGCTGTCCCTTCCCGGCGGTGCCGCTGAAAGAGTTGAAGCGAGCCAGCACTCTGGGCCCTGCAGCCTGCTGGTTTTGGGAGATCCAGTTTGGTCTCGGTGGAAAATTCACCTGCTGGTAGGTGATGGGCTGCAGATGCATCTTGGCTCTTGCACCCGGCAGAAACATCCTGGAGTCTGGCAGCAGCCGAGGGCTGAGAAGAGCACCGGCACCCATTCCTGTGGGGGAATTTGAGAAAGCCGTGTTGAGATGTGGGTGGAGCAGCAGGTGGAGTTGCTTCGGGGTCTGATCTAGCCTGCCTGGTTCTAGGAAGGAGACTTTGGTTTGCAGCCCTGATGCGTGTCCTCTGGAGCTGCTGAAAGGGAACTGAGGGCCGTTTATCGCTCGTGTTTGCTGTGAGGGTGAAAAGAGGACGCTGGGATTATCAGACGGAAGCTCTGCCTTCGGTTGGGAGTAACTCCATTTTCCTCTCTGTGTGTCTGAAGCAAACCCTAAAGGCTTCACTGCGCTCTGCATCTGCTGAGAGGAAAGGCTCCCACTGCCCACATCCGGGCGATCCGGAGTCATCAGAGCTGAGTGATAATTCACAGTGCTGTGGTGTCCATGTGCCGGGGAAGCAGCAGGCATCGGACTCAGTTTCTGGTCCCTCAGGGTTTCCTCAGGTGGGGGGGTGATAGTAGCATTCGCTAGCTGAGACTGAACCTCTGAGATGAACGTGTGACCCTGGGGGCTCGAGACACTTTGTATCTGGTTTTGCTTCTTCTGTAAAGGTTGCAGATTTGTGCTGACAGCTCCCACTGTGTGCTGTGGCGTTTCACACTCTGCTCCCCGTTCAGCCAAAGGCCTCTGAAACGGTGGAGGTTTTCTCTCTGCTGTCTCCACAGACCGATCTCCACCTTCTCTGCGCTCCAACCGTGGGTCACAGAAAGCATTAGTTTCTGCATTTTCAGCCTCTTCATTCCAAGTCCATAGTGACAAAGTTTTTGGCTGGTTGGGTTTCTTCTTACTAACAACACTGTTACACTGAGTTTTATGTGATGAGGAGTAAAGACAGAGAGTCTGCGGCAGACTGATGAAAGACACAAAGCCGACGACGGGCTTAGAGCTGGAGTGGAGTCTGTGCAACTCCTGATGGAAAGGTGTGACTGAGTTTCCCTTTATGAGGACAGCAACGCTTCGATGGACCTGCCATGACAGCCAGGTGAAACTAAAGGGACGACACACACAGTTAAACACAGTTAGTAATCATAAAATAGAGAAGTAAGAAGAGAGGAGATCTGGGAAACAAGCACACCTTTATGGTTTTACAGACGAGGACATAAAGAAATCTGCTCCTCACCAGTTTAAAATACAAGTTCAGATGAACAACATATGACATTAATATCATCTGATTTGATAACTATTGGCCATAAGGTCTGTTTAGGAAAAACACCTCCTCCCAAGCAATTAATTATCTAAGTGTTACATTAACAGTACACAGATGAGGATGCAGTCTGTGTCTAACCTTATTAAGTACTGAAACTTGTCCGAGTGTTTCAATAATGTCAGATTTTTCATATCAGTCTCATAAAATGTGGTAAAACAAGCCTTATTTAAATCCCAGAATAATTAAAACCTCTTTTATTCTCAAGTTTGAGCCTGGATGAAAATGAACTAAAACATTAACTTCAGTTATTTTACATGAACATGCACGTCCAAAGCCAGTAAACCCGGGCTGAAAACCTCGCTGCAGCACTGCTCAAACCTGTTCACATGAAGATCATGTCAAACCTGCTCTGTGGGACAGATAAATGTTTGCAATGAATTTCAACATCTGAGGCCTGCAGAGACCAGCAATCTGCTGAAGCGTTTGTTTTTATGAAGGTGATGATCAAATAGTCAGGTGCTATGCATCCTATTAGATCCTGTGACAGCAGTAAGGCAGAGAAGCAAACATGGTTCCCATCTGTAGGTTTGTTTGGCCCATGTTTGACCTGACCTACAATACTGACTTCATGTAGTGTAGCTGCCAAAACGCAGCCAAACCACCACTCCATGTGGTCCACGAAGAACCTGTTCAGCACGGCTCCTCATATTCAGACGACTTCCTGACATCTGGAACACATTTACTCCACAGGACACCTGCCACTGCTGTAACTGAGCCATAAATACCAAAACTAACCTGGATTAGGCCCAAGCACGTCTGCTATTTGGGAGTGTACTTGTTTGTTCACACACTGATGTGTTTTGGCTCAGTGTTATTAAAAACAAGGGTACAATGGATTGCTGTCAGATTGTTTCTACTTCCTGATACCTACACCTACATCGTTGGAGGTTTTTCATGCAACAGTGTTAGATATACTGATAAATAATACTTCATGAATGTGTGCTTACACGGAGTGTGGTTTATGTAAATTTGCGTGTTTTCACCTGTATGAGCCAGTCAGCACCTCCGTCCAGTCAGTGGTGATAAAACTCTCAGTAATCTGACCTTTCAGCTTCCTGCCCGTCTTGGCACAGTACGTCTGTCCACGGACGCTGCGTACCGACAGCTTCTGTACACACAACACAAAAACGCTCTGGTTAATTATTAAAAGTCTTTATTTTTTGCCCTGAGGAAGCGGATGCTTGGTTGTGCTCTGCTGCATTTACAGAAACCCCCTGGATTTCTACACACTGGCTGTTTGTTTCATTATGACGATGCAAAAAAAAAAGGGAAATGAAAAGACTCACGGGGAAATTTTTGCTGTCGAGTTCGAGGTCCTGCCACATGTTAACAAACAGGTTGAGGTTGAGATGATCCAGCAGCAGATACACAGACACGTTTCTCTTCTTGCTCGCCTCCAGAAGGTCACAAAGCAGCTCTGCATCACTGAAGCTGTCCATCACTATGGCTACGGCCTAAACACAGACACATACTGCCAGTCATAAATCATAAAAAAGTGAATTCTTACATTTCTGCAGCTCTGAAACGTATAACACACCATCGTAGCCTTTCTGATGAACTGTCTGACCAGGTCTCTCATGCCCGCTGCTCTGCTCTCAGAATGGAAAAAAACCTCAACGTTGGGATCGTCCAGGACAGGATCAGTCAATTTCACATCTGCAGGGACAAAGAGTCATTTAGAAAAAGGCATCAAACTAGTTTTCCCAGCTCTGAGAAACCCTTTCCACTCCTGCAGCACCTCTGTGGCCACTCTGGTCCAGTTCTTCCACAGTGGAGTCACTGTTCATTGAGCAGCGGGAGTTTGACTCGCAGCCAGCAGATAAACTCTCAAACTCTTTGTCCTCATCATCCGTTGCATACGTATCATCTGCGTAAACCACAAAGCTGTATAAATCTTTGATGAATAACAAACAGTTTAATGCATGAGCACAGCAGGTTGAAGGGAACAGATTATAGGAAAGTTCTGAATTTAAATATGTAAATGTTTACAACCTGTGTTGGCTTCACATCCATTTTCCAGGATGTAATTCTTCTCCATGTTGCACAGAAAATCCACTTCTCCCTCTGCTTTCAGTGCCTCATGGTATCCCTCCAAGCCCTGGCTGAGCAGGTGGTCCACGGCCAGCCGGGTGCTCTCATTGTGGCTCAGGTCTAACCTGGATCCGCCGGGTCTGAAGTCGTCGTAAGAAAAAGAAGGGATGCGGAGATCCTGAACCCGTCGCCTTACTTTCCCCAGAGGTTTAGAGCTCCTTGACCACAGTACAGAAATACTGTTGGATGCATCCATGGTAGACTTAGGAGAAAATGATGCAAAAAGCCTGAATCCTGAATGTTGCCGTCAGAAAAATAAGTTTAACTACAAACAGGGCGATGTTGCAGCTCTATATGATCAAAAAAAGAGAAAGAAAGGAAGCGAGAGAGCGGTCGGTCCATCTCTGTTCATAGCGAGGCGCTGTCTTCTCACATGATGAGGGGTGACAGGTGAGAAGCGAAGAAATGTTCCTGCTCTTTGCTTACGACAGCAAACCTTTCAGCATGTTCTTCAGAGTGTAAAGAACAAAAAACACACAGCAAAGTATGACTTGGAAAATGAAAAGCTTAAAACTCATTCAAGCAGTTGAAATGCTCATGACAGCCTGGAAATGCAACGAGTCACTAAGACTATTTTGGCTCTGAGACATATTTCTGTGTTACTCGTAGGCACATACTTAGTGTTTTTGTTCATTAAACAGGCCGGTGATGATGCAGCTTTATGCAGTGTGGCTCATTTTGCAGTTATTTTTTCAGAACCAGTCATCGGATGAGACGGGTGGATGGGCAGAGGCGGATGAGTGACAGGACTGCGGATGGCTGTCACCTCAGCTCTCGTCAAATAACACCTGGATGCATTCTGGACAAAAAAACAGCAGACACACCCAGAGCGGTGAGGAGCACAAGTCCTGGTTCGCTTCACAGCGTTTTTACTTTCATGGCCCTCAGCCGATGTTCTCTCGACTACTTCCTAATGTACTGCAAACGGAAATCTTCAAACCCTCTATACGTTTACACCTTTCTCTTTAGTTACTCTGATTTATAAAGGCCTAATCTGATGCACTGATTATTATCTTTTAGTTTAGTCTTCCCATCTGAAAGGATCCCAATCATATGACTGAGACAAATCAGCCAGAAATAAAAAGTCTGTTGGCTCCAACCCTCTATGCCTTTGGTTACTTTCAGTGCCGCAGAAATTTCCATTTATCATCCCATAGATCTGTGCTCTTTACCTGGCTGCTCAGTTTACACGCTGACACACATCCTCATATGTTAGACCTTATAAATACAGGTCAATTTCCTTAATATGTCCAGTGAATTACGCACAAGTCCAGTGAAGCTGTACCACTGACGGGATGCACCAGAACCAGCTGGGAGTGTCATCATGACATATGTCCTGATTTACACATGAAAATTAGTTATTATTCAATTATATCAGAATGTATTCATAAAAAAAGGTCAATCAGGATTTTTCAATTTATTTGATCCAAAACAAGTTTTAAATAAGACAAAAATAAAATGAAGAAAAAAATGTAAAACTCTGCACCGATACTCTCACTGAAAAAATCACAACTATGAATAACAGGTGATGGTTAACGTATCAGAACTAGAGACACCAAATTTCCTCAGAGAGTTAGCAGAAAGAGTCTGTGAAGACATGACGTGCTGCTCATGATGTCGACTAACACGCCTTCCTCTTCTGTCCTTGTGGGACTGGAAATCCAGTTCAGAGAGAGAAAACAGGTGTGACACAGTGAAGTCAGACAGACATATCGCTGCACATCAGCATAGTTAGAAGCACCAGCAGGATCTTCAGTATTGTTTGTTCATAAGTTTATCAGCTGCTAACAGAACCGACTTGAATGAAGCTGCTTGTAGGATTATTATCATAAAAAATCCACTTTGCATATCAGGTTGACCATGTGAACATCACACGAGGCACAGCAGGAGAGACCGAGGATGAGCTGAAGGGTCTCAGTGAGACGGTGGTTGCTTATGTACATAAACAGATATTTACATTGTTACATTGATCAGCAGTGATATACGGTGGAGGGAATAATGGTTTCTAAGCACTAAGATACCAGCAAGTCAGTGTGCTTCTCACTCTGTCACTGTTCATTTTGTGCTGCAGAAACATAAGGATGTTTCTCTTGCAGTATGTCAGCAGAAGGCAGCTTGTGGTCACTGGGAGACCAAAGATGGCGTGTGGACAGACTGGGAGGAGGCCGAGTTGCCCTCTTTGGCTCTGGCTGCCAGCTTCTGCCTCAGCTCTCTGATCTCCTTCAGCAGCTCTCTCTCACTGCTGTCCAGCTGAGCTCGCCCCCGGTCCAAAGAGACTAACAGAGAATGAGAAAAGACATGACAATTTTATTAATTAACAGCTTCTAAAATAAACATTTCAGTTAAAAAAAAACATAGGTAGCCTAAAAAAATCTCTGATCTTTTTCTCCTCACCATGCTGAGGTTAGATCTTTCAGTAGCTTGTTATTGTAAAGCCACAATTTAAAGTCTCATAAAAGGATGTGGCTGCCTATGATTACACAACTAAGCCCTGTTTGATTAGCAGTAAACACTCTTCATAAGGAAACAAACGTGGGTGGCTTATTGCAGAAAGAAAAGCAGTAAATATAAAATCTGAGCCCTTTGTTGTGCTGGTTTACGTAACTAAAAGCACTTACAGTTGGTGGATGTGCTCCCTGAAGGTGAACTGCTGTTCAGACACACCGTGTTGTTCCCTCTCAGACTGGTGGCAGCTCTGGCTCCCACTGCTGGACTCACACCTTTGGCTCCAGCAGGAACAGCAGGTCTGTGAAGAAGTCCTCTGGTGTGACCTGGTGACTGTAGACCCGCCTGGCTCAGCCCATCTGACACAGAATAATTACCATGGGATTAGATGCACGTCTCTGCATGGGCTTGTTTCACTATATATGTAAAGATCGTTAGACTTATGAGGCCTAATATGTTTGTAGGAACTAAAACAGTCATAGCAGAGAAATGTGGTTGTAACATCACTGTTATAACTAAGGACAGAGTGGAGGATCATGGGATATATGTGTGTGTGTGTGTGGATGGCTACCCATGTCTGCTGAGGGCCAGGGCCGTCGCTGCTCCTCCAGCTGGGCTCTGGTACTCATCACCTCATCCCACTGCAAATCAGAGATCATGTGATCATCAGTGATATTTAACAGTTTTTCCACTGTCTACCGTCATTTCTGAAAGATTTTTTCAGTGCTGAATACCACATGAAAGACCATCACTGTCATTTTGCTCTCACCTTCCGTCCTGCTACCTGTCTCATGGTGTCGGCCAGTCTCTCCTCCTCGGCCCCCGCTTGCCTCTGAAGCTCCGTCAGTCTGTCTTTCTTCTTGTCCTGCTCAGCGTCCACCTGCTGCAGCCGCTCCACCACCTCCCTCTGCCACTCGCAGTCCAAGCCCAGCTGGTAAGCCTCCGCCAGGGATTCCTCCAGAGCCTGTGTGTGAGAGTGTGTTTCAGTTTGGATGATGATCATGTGCTGTTAGAAGCTGCAGTTATACAGGAGTGCAACGCTGACCTGCATGTTCGTCTCTGCGCTGTGTAGCAGCTCTGTACAGCTCTCCTCTGCTCTCTCTGCCTCATTCATTTTCAGCTGCACCTCCTCTTCCACCTCCCGTCCAACACGCTCCTGCTCTTTCAACAGGTGCTGAAAAAAAAAGGCCATGTAGTAAAAGAAGGAAAACAAGGTAAGAAAAACGAGCTGGAAAGATTACTTAGAAGTAGTTTAGTTGTTTGCATGTTGCAACTGCAACCTTGCATCTGGTTCCACTTACCAACCTTGTTAAAATAAAATTTAACAAAAAGCATAACTTCCATATTAAGTTTAACTACTGAGAAAGGTTGTGTAGGAGCCTGGTGGGAGCTTTAGAGACGAAAAAAGATGTAAGCCACAAAAAAAAAAAAGAAAAAGGATTCAGGAAAGCATTTATCACCTGTTCAAGCCGTTTCCTCTGAACTTCCAGTTCCATCTGTCTGACTTCCAGATCCTGGACAGCTGTAGCCGTCTCCTGTTCACGGAGATCCATCTGCAGCAGAAAGATGAAGCTAAAGAAATTTAATTCCGCTTAAAAAACCTGAACAAATTATGATCGTATTGACAAATATTATAAAGCAGGGCAGGATGCCATCATCTGGGTGGCAGCAATTATAAAAGTTCTCATTGGCGCTGGTTTCTATCTAGTTTCTCTATAGTTTGAAACCACTCAGCTCAGATCAAACTGCTTACAGACTGCTTACACATTGTGGGATTAAAATCAGTTTCCATCCAGTAATGAAATGTAACAATGTGGGTCAATCATATTTGCAAGATGTTTGAAAAGATGAGTGGAAAACCTCTACTATTGCTGAGTAGAAAAAAAAAGAAACACTCACTTGAGGTGATTTTTGCCTTTTAGAGAGAAATTTAACCCACATTAGGGGGCCTGGAAGTAACTGTAAATATCTAATGAAGGTTTATGCAACTTAACAGTTGTTTCCAGTCTGAACCAACAAAAGCTAAAGTAACCAAAAGATGAAATATTATCCCATATGCTCCCAGAAATAACCATACAGCTGCTTTCTCTATTTTACTTGCTTTCTTGTTGATGTCTACAAAAGTATTTGTTGCCATTTTTACCCTCAAACTACATCCTGAGTGACGACCAGCAGTTGCCTCACTAATGCTGCCACCCTCTGGTGAAACGATGCACTGTAGGTTATTCACTTCAAACCAGTGCAGGCAAACCAGCTTAATTTATACTTTGCATTTGGGGCTTTAAAAAAAATCCTTTAATATTTGTGTAGATTTTGAATGTAAACTGCTCTTATTTCCCCATCTGTGTTCTGTATGACTGGTTGTATGCAAATTAATGCACAACCTAATCCCGCAGAGTTGACTGAATGTTTAAGGCCTGGGTGTAGTTTTTGTTGTAGTCTGCATCCTACTGCAGCAGTAACCTTTCAATATATTTTCATCAGGGGAAACATCTTTTACCTTTCTGCTGATCTCCTGGTCCAGTCTTTGTAAATGTGAAGCTCGCAGCTGCTGCTGGTGTTGGAGAAAGCGTCTCCTAGTTGCATCTAACAGCTGCAGCTCCTTCACCTTCAGCTCTCTCTTCATGGCCGCCAACCTGAGCAGGATGACACAGAAGCAAAAGCCACTTCTCTAAATCACGTCTTTCATGTTATTAACAAATGATCCATGAACCTGTTTTGTTGTTTACTTTGCCCTCTGCTGTGTCAGCTTCTCCTCTTCTTGTGCCAGGATGTTCCTGCGCTGCTCCTCTGCTTTCTGCAGCAGCTCCTACGTTCAAACACACAGCAGTTCAAGTGTCTTCACTTTCTCACAGTCAGAGGAGACTTTTCTCACAATATTGGTGAGCTGTGAATGGAGCAAGCATGACGAAACAGAAAACTACGCTGAACTGATGAACTGAGTACAGTTTTACCTGCTGTGCAAAGTAAGCCTCCTCTTCAGCTTGTCGATGCAAAAAATCTACGCGCATTTTTGACACCTCCTGTCTGAAGACAAAAAACACATTTAAAAATAATTACTTTTTTCTGATCGGTCACTAAATTTTACAAACATAATAAGAATAAGTATACATTTCAACTATAAGCTCACCTTTCGCGCAGATATTCCATCTCCTGCAATCGTATTCTCTCCCTCTCCCTGCTTTGGTATTCCACTATGAACTCTGGATACTGGTTGAACACCGGGTACTGGCCACTGGTGAGTGGTGTAAAGTCAGACAGCATCGTCCTGGGATGGATGTCAGCTGGTGTGCTGCCATTGAGCCTGTAAGCCTCCTTTATCATGGCTCCGACATCCAGGTTATTACGATGATGAAAGAAGTACTGGGAAAATGGAGGAGAAATTAGAGGAAAAAAACATGGAGGAGGGAGAGAAGTTGAAATTAAGCCAACATTTATTTTCAGATCAGATGAGAGGAGATGAAAAACGAGAAGGTACCTCAAAGTCCTGTTTCTGGGAGCACTGCAGCAGAGGCTCGCGGCAGCAGATGATGTAAGCAACGCAGGCCATGAGCAGGAATGACGGATGGTTGGAGAAGACGCTGTCGAAGAGTCGAAGCCATTCGTCACGTGTCAGAACTTCTGAGAACAGGGTCTCCAGCAGGGGCCACACATAAAGCTGAGACAGACAGAGAGGAGCTTAGAAATCCACCAAAAAGAAAAAACGGATGTGTATCAAGTCATAGAGGCCTCGACTTTTTACACTGAGCATATAAATACTAGTAGAAATGCAGTTCATCAGCTATCCAGCAATCCACTTAGCTGTTTCCTGTTGTCTCCACAACTGATGCTAATTCCTGTTTCCCAGCTTTCTCATTGGCTGTTGGTGATGTGTGTATTTCAGTTGATTCGGTAAACTACACCAGATTGACCTCGAAACATTCGAACATTTTTGAAATAGTGCGACTGCAGTCGGGCGTGTTCTGTTCGCCTCACATATTTTCCGGTTTGAGTCAGAACTCCTCTCACACAGATTTCTGCACCAACTTGTCGTGGCGACATCCTGCAATTAATGCCGACTATACACAACTGGAAATCTAGCAACAAGTCATGTAGGGTTGCCAACTTTACCCAAACAGCAAAGATCTCACTGAGCTGTACTAAAACACTGGTCATCGACTTGGTCACGAGTTTGGATTTGTGCACAATCACAGAAAACAGGCCGAGCTGAATGGAGATAACAATCATACTTCTGACAGGGTGAAAAGCACCAAGGCTGCTGGAAGGAAAGATTAAAAAATGCAAAATATTAAAAATGACAATGATATTAATCAGCTCAATAACTTATCCACATTGATAAAACACAAGTGCATATATTACTAAAGGAGTGTTGTATCCTTGAGGTAAATGAAAGATTCATCAGTCTGCGTTAAATTATTGAACAAACTGAATGTGAATCCAACCAGTCAGGGAAGTATTGTAAAAGTGCCAGTTCATCCTCTGTCATCCAGAATGATGTTATCTAGCAATTCTAATTAATATAATAATAAATATGATAAGATAGAATCTAAATATGAATGTATGGCCAACATTCAATACAATTTGGTGAGGGTGATATGCTGTGCACGTACACCTTGTAGGACAATACAGCAGGAAGTAATTTATTATTGCCTGATCAAGTGTTCCCTGCTCCAAGCTGATACAAGCAGTCAAAAGGTGAAGCAGCTTTTTGATACCAGAAATCCCAAACTAAACCCAAAGCTCATCTGGTAAGACACTAACCCTTTGTGGTATAATTATTAAAACCCCAGTATTACCAGCAAGCAGCTCTTACCTGTGAAGTGATGCCACAGTCCACAAGGTGCTGCAGCAGCTCCTTGTCATGATGAGCCAGAACATTTTCTGCCATGCTCAGGATGTTTAAAGGAGGGTTGGGGAAATACTCAAACCAGTGTTGACACCAGTTCACTAGAAAGAAAAAAAACCCACATCTGTGTCAGTAGAGGTTCCAGTGAGACTATTCAGCTCAGTGATAAAGCATATTTTCATATTTTTCAAAATGAAAATCCTTCAGTGATACGATCTTTAGGTATTGGCTGCAGAGTCCCATTTGGATTTATTTGGCTGATGAATACAGCTGTGCCAAGCTTTTAGTAGCAGAAATCTAACTAGTGACGACAACTAGACTAAAAGCAGCAGCTCAAACATGTGCAACTGAAATATTTCGAACACTTAAAAAATTATTACCAATCAGAGAGGCCACCACCTCAAAGCAGAGCATCGGGTTGTTCTGGAAGAGCTTGACGAAAGGAAAGGCTACCAGAGGGAGATATTCCACTTCCCCAAATATGGCTGCCCAGTGAGCTAAAGCAGACAAAACCCTGAGGAGCACAAAAAACAACCAAATAAACAAAAAAAAAACCAAAGCAAACAGTATGAATTCAAAGTGTGTTAAAGACAATGTGTCAGTTGCATGTAGGTGTGTGAGAGAGAGAGAGAGAGAGAGTAGGAGAGAGAGTGCACCTCTGCAGTCCTCGCTGCAGCTTCTGGCTTTTGATGGGGTACTTATCATGCAGGGTGAGGAAGGCTGAATGCAGACCTTTGTCAGTCAGACTGCTGTACGCTGCGTGATTCTCTGGCAGATGCAGCAACGACCGCCACACAAACATCCTGCATCCATGATTCAGGAAAATAATCAAGTTGGCACACAATGTCCAGTTATCACATATATGCATGATTCTTCCCTCTCGGAGAGGAAGTTTACCTGTATTTAGCCGGATATTCTCCAAACGCCTTGAGCAGAGCCACCAGTCTCTTCTTATTCAGACCAGCTGGTAATTCATTCTATAAAACATGAAAAGTGAAATTCTCCATCAGCCTACAGACTCAATAACTCATTATGTTCAGTCTGGGAAATCTTCTATGTATCTCAGTATGTAGTAGATCATAAATAATAATTCATAAAAGTTTTATACTATTGCATATTATCCTTTGAACTGTGTTGTTTTATACTCTGATGCCAGCCATCCATTCATTCATCCATCACTCAGGAAGAGAATCTGAACAACATAAATCCACCAAAGAGCTATTATAAGACAAAAAACAGGTGGAGAAAATGTTTTTCTGTGTTGTTTTCACCTCTTTATCCTCCGCTGCAGACCCTGCGGTTGGTCTTAGTATCTTCACCTGTACTCGTCTGCCTGAGCTCTTAGCTGGTCTCTGAACCACATCTGACCTAACCTTCATCTTTAGGTTAGAAAAGTCCTCATCAGCTTCACCACCAGAAACTACAGCTACCTGAGGGGGAGGAGGCTGCAGAGAAAGTGAGAAAAAGAGACACACACACAAAAGTCATAATTACAAAAGCAAAAATTAAAAAAATAAATTACTTCTGCCATCTTGTGCAACATGGTGTCACCTTATTTAATTCCTGTGTGAGACTCTGGACGCAGTAGATTTTAATGCTTCCGTTATCCATGATAGCCACGACATGTCGGCCATTTGGGCTGACTGTCACTGTGGTGATGGCGTCATCGTGGGAACCCATTTGGAAAAGTAGTTTACACGTGTGAATGTTGATAAAACGCATAACGCCATCCTGACTAAGGACGCCCAGTGTCTGAGGAGAAATGAAAAAAGAAAGCTGCAAACAAACAGGGCAATTAGAGGAACTGCCAGGTTAGTGCACAGAGGCTCCTGCTGTACTCTCACCTGGCTGGCTCCTCCATCAAAGCTGTCCGGCAGGAATTCCAGCTGCCTGACGGTCCGAACCTGACTGGGCATCTGAATCACTCTGACAAGCTGCTGGCTGTCCAGACACCACAGATGCAACAAGTTAGAGCGACCACCTGCCACCAGGCTTTTACCATCACTGTAAATAAAACACAACATGTATGTTAGACATAGATGAAGTGCTGGTAAACTTTCACAGAACCTTGAAATGCTTTGATGGTGAAACATGTTAAGAGGCTATGCTCAGAGAGGTGAGAGACCCACCGGGTGACAGCAAACGCCTTATAGGATATCCTGGGTCCACAGTCAGGAACTGGGAGCTGGTATCTGCAGAAAAGTGTGTCGCTCTCCCATGCAAAGATGGAGTCATCACTAAAGCAGCTGAGGATTGTGTTGCTAAGAGGTAGGAAAAACACCTGGAACACACACAGAGGTGTGTTAGTGCGAGGAAATCTATAAAATCAAGGGTGTACCATTAATATAAGACAGTTAGGTGGTATCAACTGATTAATATTAACTACAAATCTGGTTTGATGTTACTTCGAAACTGGGAACTACTCTTGGCAGCATATCTGCGTGTTTACCCTCTGAATGCCAACAGACTGTCTGATATTAAGCTTCCTCTTCCGCTGAAAAGTGTCCAGGTCCCAGAGCTGAGCTGTGTCTAAGGAGGTAGTGATGGCATATCGGCCGGAGCTGTGAACAGAGATGGATGAAACTGCTCCTTCGTGACCTCGCATCCAACTGACCAGCTGTTTTGTGTCTATGTAATAAAACAAAAGGCCAAAGAGTAGAAAAAACACATTTATACTTAATATGGTATTGAGTAGAAGCTCATGACAGACTTTTTTTCTGGCTCTGTGTTAATATGAATAAGTACATAGTGTCAGAAAGACAGATCATGCAGACTGCTGCTAAAACAAAGGGCACTGAATAATGCGACTGTAGGCAGTAAATTAAGGATGTGTCCATTGTACTGTACCTTTGTCAAAGCATTTGATAGTGTAGTCAGCCAAAGCCACAAGGAACTCTGTGGTCCTGCGAAGTGTGAATGCCAGCGCAGTGCAGGCCTGTCCTGTCTTCTGAACCAGGCGAAATCTACACCAAGAAATAATTTATGTATGTAAAGACGCAGACTTTCAATACTTGAAATTTACAGACTGACTTGAACTTTAAATCGATTTCAGACAATTAAAGTTGAAAAACACTGACCTCTCTTTCTTTTTTCTTTAACACAGCTCTTACAAATAGTTCATGCTTAGCATCAAATCACCTGTTTCTACTTATGTCAAAGACATAAATGTTGCCATGTTGATCTCCAGCCAGAAAGGATTCTCCAGTGGTGTCAAAGGCCAGATGGAGGAAACGCACCGTCTTGGCCTGCTGAACGGTGCGGACCACTGTCACCAGCACACTGAAGAAAAATCAAGGGATGGGGATCCAACACAAGGGGTGAAGAGTGGAAAGCAAAACATTTAACAAAACCATTCACCACCTGGAAAAGTGGATGAACACTAAAACAAGCTTTTTGTAAAAGTTTTCCACCATAATAAACCCGTTTTTGCTGCTGCAAAGTAGGTGCAACTAAACTCCGACCATCTGAACCCTAACACATGTCATACACATTTTATGGTGATGGTAGAGAGACTTTCATCATGTTACTGTAGCTGGATCCACAGGTGGACTTGAGGCAAGACTCCTTGTGTAAACGACAATAATCTCACATAACTTTCATAAACACAATAATTTTCATGATCATGAAATCATAATGGCCCTATAAGCAATCTAAATTAATTAGATCTGTGCTTACATGTGATGCCTGTAGAAACTCAAAAATGACAGTGTTGTATCCTAACTACTATTAGTTTAGTATTATTTTTGGACAACATATGTTTGTTTAGAAAAATGGAGACCAGATAGAGACAACCAAAAAATCAAGATCAATTAATTACTTTGTTACCAATAGCAACAGTGCCAAATGTATGGGATTCATGATTTAAAGAGGGATCCTTCGGATTAAATTAACAAATAAAGATACAACTTACCCCCTCCCTGCAGTGGGTTTACGATGCCAGACCTTCCCAACCTCTTTGTTTCCAATGTCTGTCACTTCCATTTTTAAAGAAGTGAGTAGAAATAAAAGAAATGCATGAAGAGGATGTCCCTGTACTTTACTGCTACAGCTGAGGCTACATGGCTTTCAAGCTAAAATGTTAGCAAGCTAATTAAAGGCGGAGCAAACAGCGCCAAATTTAAAAGAGAAACATTCGTTCCACCCTAAGCGCAAAACTTCAGAAAAACGAGTAAAGACAGCAATACAAACACATCTAAATGTATTGTTAATATGCAGTTAATAGATATAACGCAAATATATATTGTTAAAGCGGAGTTTGGAGAGATATTTTACTTTGTTGACGGTTATTTTGTCGATTAAAGTTGACGTAACCGGAAGCAGCCGCGCATTGTGGGAGTTGATGTTCAATATGTCAATCATGGTTTTATTTATTTATAATTTTAACGCTTAAAGTTTGCCGGCAGGCCAGGGGTATACAAAATAAAATAAAGTAAAATTGAATAAAAATAAGATAAAATAAAATAAAATAAAATAAAATTAAAGCCGCGAGCGGCGATGGAGGCCCTCGCACCTCTGGCGCCGCTTGGCCTATTGCACCGCCGCGTCCATGCATGACCTCCCCCACCCGCAGCCACGCATGATGTCACACGGCTGCAGGAATCATTTCCTCACCATCCCTGCCATCCCTGTGAGATTAGCGCTTCAAAGTCTCCACGTATACAGGGCGCCACAGATGTTCCCTTAAACTTAGGAAAATTCT
>JBBBVT010000006.1:21573178-21618036 GCA_037177035.1 Craterocephalus eyresii
TAGCCAAAATTTCCTGAGTTTTCAGATATGTTCAGGCCCCCAAAAATGCCCACGGATAGGCGGAAGAGACATGAAAATAATAAAAAAAAAAAATAAAAAAAAAAACGAGAAACACTTGCATTTCAATAGGCCTTCGCACCGCCTTCGGTGCTCGGGCCTAATAAACCTGCTCAGATGATAACGCATAAAGAAATCACTACTGCACATATGCTACTTTGAAATTGTTTACATGATTTTTCACGAATGGTCTTACAAAATGTTTATAATATTTTATTAGTTAAAAATAGATAGTATAATTTTTCATCACAGTTTTTACCATGTAGGGCTTAAGAATAGGACATGACTGATTCAAAATTTGACAAAGGCTATTCATGTTTAAGTTTGCTAGTGAAAGATGTATTCCCTTTTGGGGTGTGTACACTTTTCATCCAAGTCTGTCAGGATGGACATGGGAACAGTTTTATAAAAGGTCTGTGTCCAGGACTACAGATATATAATGTGATTGCATATCCACCACATCATGTAGCAAACATACAATAGCCAAAAAAGGTAATTATGAGTCAACAAAAATTAAATACACTGGTATAAATACACTGCAAAGAATCACATTTTTATCATGAAAATGAACTATTTAAAAATATGGATAGTCATCTTCAGGCGGCACACAGCAGCAGAACAGACCGTTGAAACAGTCGTAGAGTCCAAACCGGATGTTTGTTTTTGACTCATTCTGAATGGCAACCAGAACATCCTGCTTTGTAATGACAGGTGCTCCATCAAAGATGGTGTGGTGCGCTGATGGAGCTGAAACCACAACAGGGTCTTTGCTGAGAATGTCACAAACATCATCACCATGCAGGACTGAAGCATATTCAGAAAGAAGGATCAGAGTAGGAATCACAGTTTTATCTGTCTCTGAACTGAGTTGAGGCAGCTGCACTGGTTCATTGCAGCTGAGAGGAGGAGCTTCATCATCAGGAGACTTTACGGGAAGAATTGGAGCAGAAGTCACAGAAGTGGCTGGTCCTGCTGGTGCATTGCAGACGGCACAGGAGTTAGGATCAATGATAATAGAAACGAGTGGAGCAAACAGGGAGTGTGGATTTCTCCTGGGTGTAGACAGAAGTGCTGGCTCAGTCTGGCTGCTTGTTGGACCGTCCTGGACTGCAATGATTGCAGGAGGAGTAACAGGAGATGACAGAGCTGGAGCAACAGGAGAGTCTGCTTCTGTGTGATTCTGAGTTTGATTTTTTCTGAGCTGCTGTGAGGGCATGATGAAGGAAGTGCACTGCAGAGCCAGCAAGAAGCACTGCTGGACTTTTTTAACCACCTCCATCACTACACCTTGTAGGCCAACAAACTTTGAACCAGTGGTCTCCTGCAGCTTGTCTTTCAAACCCCTGGTGTGCCTCTCTGCCTGGTTGATGATTATTGGATGTCTGTGGGTGAGAGTGTTTCTTTGAGAACAGAGGACCACTGAGATGCCAGAATACTGGTAATACATATTTTCCAAATATAACTCACTTAAACCAAGCAGGCTTGGTCTCTGGTGAGCAGGGCAGCGTTCTGGCTTCAAGCTCAATAGCCCTCATCTTCAAGCTTGTGTTCACCACCTCCTCCTAAAACAAGAAAATTCATATATTGGAGAGATTAGAAACATCTGCAGGGGAAACAACTAGTGTTATGTAACAGTTTTTTTGCAGCTATGTGCAATTGTTTCAGGACTGTAGCTTTACCATGATGAGAAAATTCTTGGCATAAATCTCATCAAAACGTGTCCGTTTGTAAACCCAGAACCTTCAAACAGACAAAAAAAAGGTTAATCCTTACTGCTACTTTAATTTGAGTTCTTGTTATTTGGAGTGCGTTAGTGTCTATATCTCAATAACTCATTTCACTTGCTGTGTTTTTTTGCTCCGCTTCACCAGTAACTCAGTAATATCCTCAGCGGTCACATCAGATGGGAGCTGTTTACTCTGCTGCAGCCTGGGAAGTTCAGCCTGCAGCGCAAGAACATATAAGACATCATATGTTTATATGAAAACAGATAACATGTGACATATACTTGAGATTTTACATGCCTTTTCATTTTGGTGTAGATTTAAACAACAGTTGATCTTACTTGACTCCTGTAAGAGTCAAGGTGCCAGCAGATACACAGAATCTGCTAATATACTGGTGTGCCAAACAACACACAAAATGGAAAAAGGTAATATTACTGATCACTGTATCACATTCTTTTATTACAGTGTTGATAAAAGCACCCCCCCCCCCCCAAAAAAATGCTTGAAATCAAACAAAAGAAATCAATGCATACCCTGATGATGTAGGCGTCTTTGCTGCTGTCAATAAATTCCATGGAGATTTTGTTGCTAAATATTTCAACTTGCAGACTAATCTGCTGAAGTTACAGTGAATCTCTAAATAGGATACCTTTAAAACTCTTGTGAGTACTCAGACACAGCTTATTGTCCAGACACACGTGAACAAGGTGAGTTCCGAGTAAAAAATGAATGAAGAATGGATGAGACGACCAGATTTTTTTGTTTATCACAGATGAATAATATACCTTCTGGAACATCCTGTATGTTACACACACAAGATAATGGGTTTGTTGTTTTTTTCTTTTTCATAGTTGAGCAAATTATTTCCCTCCAACATAGCTCTTTATATCATCATAAGCAAATATTTTATGCTGACCATTTAAGTTTGCATATGCAGACAAGCATTCCACTTTATCTCTATTTTCATCTTTTCAGTTCAGAAAAAATAAATAGATTTTTACATTTTTGGTAAGATGATATTAATTCATAATTCATCATTCAAAATTTGGAAAAATAAAATAAACCGCACACATTTAATTTGTCACATTATTTTAGAAGAATGGGGAGGATTTAAAATAAGATTTTAGTAATTCAGTAAAAATTAAAGTAGTTTTGACTTATTATTATTATCATTATTATTAATAAAGTGAATGCAATACGTTTCCTTAATCTTCATCAAGCATTTCAACCTCGTCAGGTGGCTGTTCAAGAAACTACAGTCTGGTATGCCTTTTTATTTTTTTATTTTTTTGCTACGGATGGTCAAGTTGGAGTATTTGCATATTTGACAGGAAGTACTATTTTAGTGAAAGTTGGTGTTAAAGGGAGGTTAAAAAATATCCGGTAAGGTCTTTTTCTTTCAGTTTAAGACTGACACTACCCCTATCCAACCCCACCCACGCATTATTTATATATATGACCCCACCCCTGTGCCGATTATAAACATCTAATGAAACAGTTATTCATTGCTCGTTTAGAATGTGAGATAATGAAATACAACTGGTTTATTCATCACGAAACTTAAGTGACGGTTTTGGCTGTGTTTTATTTTGAAAAGCTAGGCCGGAAGTTTCTGTTGAGATCTCAGCTACTATTATGTGAAGCTAGCTCCTTCTGATTAGCCACGTCATGTAAACTTAGCAGTGAAGTAGTAGTGAGTTAAAGGCAGGAAGATTCAGTTTTGGGGGGTTTGAGGTCATTCCCCAAAAGCAAGATTTTATTTAGAATTTGTAATTTGGCTGAAGGCTTGTGGGAAGATGTCGGACATCGGGGACTGGTTCAGAAGCATCCCTTTAATCACCCGGACCTGGTTTGCTGCTTCGATTGCTGTTCCCTTAATGGGGAGACTAGGACTGATTGATTTCAGGAATCTTTTGCTGTTTCCGGAATTGGTCTTCAATAGATTCCATGTAAGTTTTTCATGGCTTGAATCACTTGTGTGTGTTTGGAGCAATTGGTTGTTTACAGTAAGTGTTATGTTGCGTTTCATATGTGTTGGGTTAGTTAGCCGGTTGCTTACAGGCCCGAGTTATACTGCAGCCAATCAGAGGGCGCAACGCAGGAGGTTAGAACTTCCGGATGCTGTCAAAATGCACATTCATGTAGTAGTTACAGATAGTTACAGAATGAACGTATTTTCTACCATTTACAACATCATATATTTTACTAGGCCATGCATAATATTTCAACCATTGGGAGATGTTTATTTATTTATTCAAGCCAGGGTTAATGAATCTTAAAACAGGCTACTTTCTGTGCATATCCAAGCAGTTATAAAGGTTATTTTTTTAGAAGGGACTATAGCGCTTACTCTACTGAATTTACATCAAATTTTAAATCTGCATTAGTAGATTAAAGATGATATTAGTTATCAAACTAAATTGATCTTTTTTGTTCTTGTTTAAGCAGATAAACAAAAATACTCATCAATTAGAGTTTAGGATATGGTCAATTAGTTATCCTTGGTAATAGTTATCCATTACCAATATTATACAGGTCTAGTAATGCCATGCTTGTCGAAAAAAAAAGTATTTTCAGTTTTGTTGCAGCCCATTAATCATCGCTACTGTTCAAGTGAGTTTTAGAATTTTCTGCAACATCCAGACCTGAAGCCTGTTTATTAATCTGAACAAATAACAAATGCTACAGCCGTATTTCATTTTGGTTTATTACAGTCTGATTTGGGTTAGTTTTTCTTTCTTTTTTGAACTTATATAGATGTGATCTAAAGCATCATTGCTCAGGTTGATGGACGGTGCAGTCATACTTATAACGGTATACCGCTTATGTGTCAGAATAAGCTAGAAGTGTCTCATAAACAGTGCTGCTGAACTAGGGTTGCTCTATTTCATCAGTTTAAAAGTTAGATTGACTGAAGTACAGTGCCACTGTAGTCTGTTATTTGCTAGTCTGTATTTGGCTTCAATACACTTTGCAATTCTCTGATAAGTTTGATATTTATAAGTGTAAAAAACGCCAAATGACCTAATCAGGAATGGTCCATACAAGCAGTGGAAAAAACTTGTAATCCTCATATTCAAGCATCTACCATAAAAAAAGAGTAGAATTTACAAATAATAGTAATGTTTTTTATTCTTACAGTAAGTAAATAAAATGCTTTGTAGTTTAATAATTTTTCATAATTATGTTGAACTCACTTCCCTGTTATAAAGGCTGTATTCTCCCCATAACATGAGACCAAACCTGCATTGTAAGCTCAGTTTATTGCATTTCTTTTGAGTTATTATCTGTTTTGTTTGTTTCAGCTCTGGAGACCAGTGACGGCCACTCTCTTTTTCCCAATAACCCCTAGCACTGGCTTTCTCTACTTAGTCAACCTATATTTTCTCTACAATTACTCCTCTCGGCTAGAAACGGGTGAGATCAGCAGCCTCGTGCTTCACAAGCAGTCGGTTTTTTTCCTGAGATCATCCTCTTAATGATTTCCTTTCTTCTATTCTTCAGGGGCTTTTGATGGCAAACCTGCAGACTATGTTTTCATGCTCTTCTTCAACTGGATCTGCATTGTTGTATCCTTTGACTCACATAAAGAAAGACCCTTTAAACTGTAATAGATAAATTGCAGCTAATCATCACTCAAGCATCCAAAGCCACATCCCAGTTGGGCTGTTTTTCACACTGGGACGCTGCTGCTTGCGTTCCCGCCTGTATTTCTCTTTCATCTGTCTTTCCTGTACCCCCATCTCCCTCTGCAGCAGTGTGCCATGTCAGTGTGGCTCTGTGCCAGTGGCCCAGTGTCAGTCTACCCCTGCAAAGGAGAGAAACCTAATCTAGGTCACATGCAGCACCAGCAGCAGCACAGTCCATCCCACATCTCGGCTCAGTGCTCTTACTGTTCAGCTTTTACTGTCGGTGTGTCTTTCACACATATTATCTGGTCATAAGACAGGAAAAAACTAAAACGAAATCATGTTTTATTAACAAAACACATTCAGGCTCATTTCTTCGGGTAAGATTAAAGGAATGGTTTTTAATAAGAGATCAATTTCAGATATATGATCTGCCAAGGTCAAGTACTTTGTGGAAGTGAAAATTTTTAATGAGACTGCCATGTCTTTTTGAGCTGGATCAGGGATTTGAATGGGCCACTTTCCAGTTGCTGGTATTGCCTGTTGTAGGTGCAAATGTAAGTGCATTAACTTGTCCTTGACTGCGTCTGTAGATAACCGGGCTGCTGATGAACATGCGGGTGAGAATCTGTCTCTTCTGTATAGTAGCACGTAGTACCTTTTCACAAGTATCACTTGAGTTTTACTACTGTGTCCCATTGATTTAGATACGGCTTATATCAAAGAAAACTGCTGACATTTCTTGAATAACACCTGCAGAGATTTGATATTTCATTCTGAAGTAATCACAAGCACCTTTTAAAGCACTCTTGTGTTGATAATGTAGCAGTTGCAGGCATTGTTTAGACTTTCATTCAGGTTTGAGCGAAGAAATTCAGGCATCAGATTATAGAACAAGCGACAACATCCTAAGTAGAGATCTTTTTATATGTACTGAGTTGTTCATGATGACTAATTTAATTCTTTCTTTTTTGATATTTCCAGCTACTGATGATTCCTCTGATTATGTCCGTTTTGTACGTTTGGGCTCAGTTCAACAAAGACATGATTGTGTCCTTCTGGTTTGGGACACGATTCAAGGTATCAAAGTCAAAATGCTGCTTGATAGTAAGCTGAAAAAAAGGCAGCTACTAACTTTATAATGTTATAGTACAGAATCAAAGTGTGATTCTGCTCTTTGTTGCTCTTTTCCAGGCTTATTATCTACCCTGGGTCATCTTGGGCTTCAACTTTATCATTGGAGGGTCGTAAGTAAAAATCATGTATTTATTTAAAAGTAGCCTGCTGTGGAAAAGCAACATTTAGTACGTTTACATGCAGTTATGGTTTAACTTCACCAAATGATTGAGTCATTTTCGTGTCCAGTAAACAAGATGAGAAGGAAGAATTGATTTATCAAAGCCCAGTATGTCCAACTTGTAGGTGTTACAGTAGGTGGCGACGTGCCTCCTTTAGCTTAGCATTAGAGTTTTTCCAGTTGACATATCACAGCAAATTCCCTCCCTGCTGAGTGATGCATTTCACAGCTCTGTACATCACCTATTTAACGCACAATAAACATACCGGTTTTGTTGTTTTTACCCTCTCCAGTTTTCCCACTTCTGTTTCTTCAGGGTCAAATCTTGGGGCAGGAAGATTGGAGCATGAGCTCCGAGGCTATTTTCAGTTCAAATGACGTAGACAGTTCCTCGCTCAATAATTCATCCTCCTTGGCATTTTTTGTCTTTTGTTGCCTCACAACCTGGACCAGGTTGGATTGTTTGAGGATTTGCATTATTTAATTTACAGAATTGACAGCAATCTTGGGGCCATTGTCCTGCTGGAAGCTCTATCCTAGTCTCAAATCATTACAGACTGCTACAGGTTTTCTCTTAGAATATGCCTGTATTAAGCACCATCCACCTTTCCCTCAACTCAGACCAGTTTCCCAGTCTGTGCTGCTGGAAAACATCACCACAGCATGATTCTGCCACCAAATAAAATGCAAATAAAAAAATCTAACATTTAAATGAGAAGTTGTAATGTAACAAAATACGTAAAACAAAAAAATGTGTGTGTCTGTGGTGTGTGTGTGTGTGTGGGGGGGCTCTTTTGCGAGGCAGTGTACATGAAAGTATACTTTAGCTTCCAACTGCATTATCTCTAATGTGTTGGTCTGCATTTACGTTATCTGATTGGGTGTAATTTCAGCTTCAGATCACTGCTAAAAGCCAAGTTTTAGTCCGAAGCATAAGTTCAGTTCTTTTCTTACCTAATGTGAGCCTATGACATGTGTAACGGTGTTGCCGTGAGCTCTGATGAGGCTTCCTCTCTTTGTTTCTGAGCAGGTTTGTGGATGAGCTGACAGGAAACCTGGTGGGCCACCTGTACTTCTTCCTCATGTTCAAATACCCCATGGACCTGGGAGGCCGGTCCTTTCTCTCCACACCAGAGTTCCTGTAAGTTCCTCTTTATTTAAAGTGATAATAATAATAATAATAAAAACACACATTTTACTCATCATAAATGATTTTGAATGTCCAAGGAATGGAACAAGCGTTTATGTCAATAAGCCAGTTCTGCTCAGGTGATTTCGTACTCAGCAGGTAGTAATTGGAATAGTTATTGGGATACATCAGTAAGGATGTGTCACTATTTACTATTTTACGGAAATTGCTACTTACTGTAAACAAAGATGAGAAATGTAGACGGTAGCTTTACGTTTTTTTACTCTCTTCTTTCGTTCACTAGGTATCGGTTCTTTCCGAGCAGGAGAGGAGGAGTGTCAGGTTTCGGAGCCCCTCCCAGCAGGAGACCAGCCGCCCAGGAGCAAGGAGCAGGGGGAGGAGGACGTTACAACTGGGGACAAGGCTTTCGCCTCGGGGATGAATGAGAGCAACGACGCCCCCTCAGCTCCCAGCATTAACACATAGCTGGGCCCCTGATGTTTTGGGCTAAAATTCTTGCTTCCTCACGTTATTTGTTGTTAAAAGGAATAAGAACCTGGAGATTTAGATTTGATTGATTTTAATTTTAATTTCTAAAAAATGCAGCGTGATTAAATGTGAGGAAGCATGTATTTTAAGCAACCCTGCACAGCAGGACTCAGACTCAGGCTGTGGGCTCAGATCACTAACGGAAGCCAGCTGTTCTCATCCAACTACTGTGGATGTGTCCATGTGAAGCAGAAAAACTAATAAATTGTTTCTTTTCTGTGATGATCCTTCTGCCACCCTCTCATTTCCTCCTTTCCTGCCCTTTTCCTCTTGCGTTTTCCATCCAGAACTTGCCGTCGGACTGTTCAGATGAGAGATGTTGCAGCTGCACAACAGCACGCTGTTGATTTTGACTCATGTGTTCCTCCCTCTCTGTGATGCCATATCAGATTACATTGTAATTACCAACGCAACGGGAGTGCGCAATCAGCCTTCCCTCAGCAGAACTTGGGCAAAGCTATTTAGAGAGCACCGTTTCCAGGTCTGGATTGAGAACGGTAGTGACCCTTTATTGGAACACAGCTGGATCTTTTTCCATCAAAATACCTGAAACTGAGGTAAAAATGGATTGTTGTTCTTCTTTTTGTAAATACAGTTGTTTATTGAAAGCATGTGTGACATGTGTGTCATTATTTTCTTTAGTTCTAACATGAAACTGCAACCTTGTGATGCATAAGCTAACTGATTCTGAACGCTTCCTACAGAGCTGTTCAATGGTTAAAAGGCATATTTTATAAAAACATTTCTTCAGCTGCAGTTGCTTTGAACAACTTATTGGAGCTCTTTAGGCCATTAGCATAACAGGCTTAGAGAGGATCTGAGAACTAATTAAATGATTTTTATTCCCCAGCCGATAGAAACAATGAAAAGGTTAGTCCATACAGTCTGATGTTAAGATGTATGGACATACTGTTTCTTCACTACCTGCCCTCTTCACTAAACAGCAAGCGTTTTAATGTCTGCAGTTTAAGACTCAGACCTGCTGTAGGAAATAAGTTGTATTGTATTTAGACTGACTGATCCTGTTTTTGTACACACATATTTCACGCCTGTTAGTTCAGAAGAGCAAACCGATCCTAGTTCAACATGGAAAAGGTGCACAGCTGCTAACAGCACTGAAATCACACATCAAAATGTAAAAACAAGATGTCAAACTATTTTTGACAGGAGGATGTTATAAACATGTTTTATGTATGTCAGCAGGAGCATGTTATATAATATTTTACCAGACATCAGTTTTGGAATTTCCTCTCAAGCTCTGAAGCTCAACATTAACTTTTTGTTGTCCATCTAAGGGCCTAAACGTTGCTCTACATCGAGATTGTTTAGAAAACAAGTGAAACCTCAACTAAATGGGGAAACGTAACAAGTCTTTATCTTGTTCAAGTCTATGACAGCCTGTAAATTATGCACTGACCACCTGGTGAACCTTCATTCAGCTTTTTCATTTAGTAGTAAAATAAAAGATATTACACAGAAAATGCACTGAAAAGCTGAACATCCCTTTTAAAAAATCCATTTTAATTTTTTTTGTCTGTTTAGATCAAGAAGGAAAACATTAAAACCATGGACCCAAAATTATCATTTAATAGTTTACCACTCGTGCCTTTTGATGTTCATCATCATCCAGGTTCCATTTTTCTTACACGGTAGCTTACAAAGTCAGAGCCTCGCTGAAACCACATTTTTCTACTTGTATCATATCACTTCAGTCAGACTGAGATCTGGATTGTTTGCATTGAGATGATGCCTCTTCCCTGCATGTAAGACTGATCTTGAGAATAACAAAAGTATGTACATCTCCAGATATACTGCAGAGGTAATGACTGCTGCCTCCTCTGCTCCTTTACCTGACGTCAACCCCATATAAACCTATGACTCTTGAAATATGCATGTATTCTTTTAAAATGTTTCATTAGTGATAAACATCACTTCCATCCAAAGCCCATGACAGCTTCTCTTCCATCCACTGTCACCTCGTTTCCTTCTGGGAGTGATAGCTTTTGTATTGTTGTCGAGGTTTGTTTAATCCTCGATTGTGTTTCTACTGATAGATCTATTGCCATGTTTTCCTGTCAATATGAAGTTGTAGCAGATGGCAGCTGTAGCTCAGTGGATAGAGCAGTCGCCTACTGAACAGGAGTTCGGCAGTTCGATTCCACATCCGCTGCATGTTTAAGTGTCCTTGGGCAAGACACTGAACTCTACCTTGTCTCCTGATGTGCCTACTGGGAATATGAATATAAGCAACAAGTATGATACAATATAGGTGCTGGATGAATGTGACATGTGTCAAAGCACTTTGAGTGGTCACATGCCTACAGTACAGTCCATTTAACAGCTGATATAAGCACTTTCTTTACTGCAGGCTCATTTGCATATTCAGAAATGTGCAGTTTTCATTTTAGAATGCAAATAAAAATGTGTTTCCCTTCATTCTTTATCTGAAGAAACATTCTTATGTTTAACAAAGCCTAAAAAATCTGAAAACCCTCACATATTCTGACTTCCTGATCTTTGTCATTTGATTTATACCGCAGTCACAACACAGATTTTACAGTTAACTGTTTTTATTGAATTGCAGCAGACTTGAAGTAGAAAATCAAAATACAAGCGGGAATCTGCACAAATCAACCAAACGTACAGTATTCCAGATACTTGTCTGAACATGAAAGTAAAGCAGCAGAAACCAACATGCAGTCAGCATACAGCCATACATACACCTGCTGTTAACAATAAGGGCTCAATGGCAGCTCAGACGTCTCATTCTTTGCCAGCACAAATGTTGCAAAGGTTTGAAATTTGACCCAGAAATCAGATCCCTTTAAATCAAGTCGGAAATGCGTTAAAAATTCAAACAGCTGATGTACGTGCTAGCAGTTCATAACAGCTTTGCTTGCTGTGGTGTCCCAAATATTTGTGAGAAAATCAGCAATTTAGGTTCTTCTCTGGTATCGCAGACATTCATGAACCGCCATTTTGAGTGTGTACAGAAACAAAAGCGAACCTCAAGTGAGATAGAAACCATGTGTTTATAGGCCATAGCTTAACAAAATGGATGTTTGAAATGACTAAAACAAAAAGGAGATATTTTCAAATTGCTTGTAATGTTTTGAAAGGTTCAAAATGTTTACGAGCCGATCAGCTGAAATCATACAGCACTCGGCTGTCTTCTTCTGAGGCTGGCAGGAAACGCCGGGTATAAGCTGGAAAGGCAGCGCGGTGCGATTGAACAGACCCTCTGCTCTCTAATATTACATGAGAAAAGATGAACATTCAGTACCATTTTAGCCTCATGAACACCTCAGGCACTGATCCTGGAGCAGCTGATAAGAAAAGATACCAGGATTGACCACGAACAGCACGCTGAAGCATCGTCATGCTGCCGGACGTCGTGCTCTGTTCATGTGAAGTGTTCACATTTCACACTCCATTTACTCGCCCCTCTAGCACTTCTGAGTCATTCCCACCTTCGCCACTGTAACTCTTACGAAGGCGTTTGAAAGCAGCCTAGTATTGGAATAGCTATCACTATCGCAGGAAAATTTGCAAGTGCCATCAAAATGTACTCGGAACGAGTATAATGTCTGATGATTTAAAAAAAAAATAAAATAAAAAAGAAGAAGCTGATTTTCAGCAAATAGACTATAATACAATTTGATCTTAGAGCGAAAAAAGGAGAGAAAACACATTCCTGTTTGGGGTCCACATTAAAAAAAAATAAAGTAACAAAACTTGCTCTGCCACTTCAACTGTACAAACCTTCTTTGTAATACAGAAAAATATTTACAATGCTGTAAATAAAACAAAACAAAAAACGGTAATGAGAACAACGCATCAAGTCCAGCTTTGGCACTTCTCACCAGTGCCAGAAAGCACCGGAAATAACTGGCGCTTTGTGATGACATCACGGGCAGACATCACTGGCTCCACGGCCGCTTGTCTGAAGGTGGCTGGTGACTCAGCATTCAGTGATCCACTCCACCTGGAAAAATGAGATCCGGCTAAAATTAACACCTGGAAAAACACGACTGACAACATTTTCCATTACAACTAAAAACACGTCATCATGAAATGTTGCAGATATGGCGTGAAAACAAAAAGTTCCGGCTATAAACAATTTATCATCTCTGGTTCTGCCCTCATGTGACCCTCGTACCACTGTCTGTGTGTCTGATGCTAATGATGGTGTACGCCATCTTTTTGAGGGACCAATCGGGGGTAATTACTCACTAATAACATCCTGGGTAGCTGGAGGCTGCAGCTGTGCCTTCTTAAAGAAACAGTTCACCATTTATTAAGGCCAAGTCACAAGCTGAGGCTTTCAGAGTTTATCCGTCCCCTTTCATTCGCTTTAGTCCTTCCCGTTAGGGCTCACAGATGGACCATATCCCAGCATGCTTCTGACTGAAACGTCTGGAACTACCACAGCATATACAGCAGCAGTCATGTGGAACTTCTTATCCCCTCACCTTGAAATCTGCAGATGTAATAAAAACTTGATGACCCTTTAAAGCGGCACTAAAACAGTCTGAGAGGCTAAAGGTGTGGCTCGTTGATTAATTCGCCATGAAGCATTAAACATTTGATGCTCATCTACTAAAATATTACATGTCATTCCTCTGCTTTCATTGCTCATACGTGTTACGGTTAAAGGGTTATTTCATCTTTTTTTGACCTACCATCAACTGGTGACCCTCCCTGGTTGCTCGAGGGTCATAATGTCCGCCTCCGTTGCCAGTTTCTGTCTTTCCCCTCCTCCTTCTGAGTCGCTCCCAACGGCCACGGTAACCTTTACCCACCTGGCGACAAATCAGAGAAACTCTGAACACTAAACGGACTCATTCAAGGAAATGGAAACCAAAAGTGCATTTTCTGATAGTTGTAGGTGTTATGGGAGAGACTGCATTAGAAACTCAGCATGAAAAGAGATAGTGGGACAAATAAGGGTAAAAAGTGGAGTAAATTAGCAGTCATGGCTCGATTTGTGTTTTTACACCGTTTCTAAGAAAAACGCATTTATTTTCAGTTTGTAGTTCCTCCACTCACCTCTCTTGGTCAGCTGCACTGCAGCTGGTCTGGTCCTGCCTGGTCCGGCTCAGGTCCGTCACACCCTGGGCCAGTCGCTCGTTCAGCCACTGGATTTTGTCTTGCTGGGATAGTTTGCAGTTCTCTGCAGCTGCTACGTTCCCACCAGTCTTCTCAGCTGCATAAACTATGTAGGATCAACAACAGATAAGCGTTGATTCATGTAAAATGATAACAGTGAAAATAAAAACAAAACAACAATATGTTCTCTCCAAACGCTGACCTTTCACAGCCTTGACTTCCAGGGAAACGCTGGCGTCTTTCTCCGAGCTCTGGCCGTTCTGTCCCTGGTCTGCGTTCTGCTTCTCCCCAAGGTTTTGGTTTTGGACGCTTTCCATCCAGTCCAGAGTTTCTCCGTTTTTCAGCGCCGAGCGGTGGTCCTTGAACCAGCGGACGATGTCTGTACGTCCCAGGCTTGTTTGTACCTCCAGCTGGCTGTACTCCTCAGGAGACGGCCACTGGGTTCGGCAGAACATCTGTCAGGACAAGGTTGTGGGATAGGAAGAAAACAAAAAAGAACATAAAACAAATGCAACAAAGCAGATGCCTGTTGACACTTTAAAAATACCTGAGATTATTTAAATTTTCCTAAGAAAAATGGTTTCTACATAGTACAAAAAAAAGGTAAAAGGGGGAAGTCCTTAAAAATGAAGACTCATTGATTACACATATGCAGGCTACTAGAGGTGGTGAAAAAAAAAGTTTTTAAATCAGAATCGAGATTCTTGTTCATCTAGATTCAGGATCGCTTTTTTAAATTTCCATAAATTAATTTTTCAAGAGGCCAAAAATTTTTAATTTGACTTTCAAAGCTGCTGGTAAGTGACGAAGACATGTTAAACTTTGCCAGGTTTGCTAAGTTTAAACTGTTTTTGATGAAAATGATCATTTTTCTTTCATCTAATGAAACAATTCCTCAGAGTTGTTTCTGGCTTATAGAGGAACAGAGTTAATCAGCAAGTTTTGTTACTAAAACAAGAGTGAATTTGAATTAAAATTGGTTTGAATCGAGAATCGAATTGTTACCCCAAGAATCGGAATCCAACTGAATCGTGAGTTGCATCAAGATTCACAGAGAAGTACGAGTCCAGGTCGTTAGTTAGCGAAAGTGGCTAATTTTTAGCTTTGGCTTGACGCTCTTTTCTCTGCCAATGGGCTTTCGCTAACTAAAATGGCCTGGACTCGTACATATGCGCCATCAACGAGTCATTAATTTTTATGGACCTCCTACTTTTACCACATAATATACTGTGTAGACACCATTTTTCTTAGAAAGATTTAAATAATATCAGGTATAGCTCCTTTAAAAGTCAGGTGTAGCACTCAGAGCTAAATGACTTCACTATTATTTTTTACATTTAATTGTCACCGTGCAGCACGTCCGAACACACCGTCCTGCTCTTACCTCCTTTAGCAGCGGCAGGCAGCGGCTGGAGATGGGTGCTGGACTGGTGGAGGCTGAAAGAACGGGAGGATGTGGAGAAGAAGAGCTGGACGAGGTCAGGATGGGGGGAGATGTGGAGGAGGAGTGGGTTGGCGGGTGAGGGGAGGAAGCTGCGAGCACAGGAGGGGAGGAAGAGGACAGTAGAGGCGGGTGAGGAGATGAGCGGAGAGGCTTCCCGTCCTGCTCCCGATGCGACGCCCCGTTCAGCAGCGCTCCGCCCGCCCGCTCTAACCGCTCCGCTGTGCTCTTAGACGCCATGCTGAGTAAAACCTTCTCCATGTTGTCCCTCAGGGCCCTGCGCTCTGAAAACCAGCAGTCCACCTCCGTCTTGGACAGCCGGGTCTCCTGAGCTAGCTGATCTACAGACAAAACAACAAAATAATAAGTTAGGTGAGCTGCGTTTCCTCAGCATGCAGCTGTTCTTTTAGAAACCTCAAAATTCAAATTTCTCTCCAGAGGGCAAAAAAAGAGACTCATTAAAAACGTTCCTGCTATTCCTGCCACACAGAAGCAGGCCTGCAGCTGCTCCGGGATGGAAGAAAATGAAGCCGCATGCTGGGAACATGTATAAACAAAATGCATCCAAATCATTAAAACATCTAATTCATAAGCGAGGACACTGAGCTTGACAAGAACACAACAAAGTGCTAATTTAGTCGACTGGAACAGCGCAGGATTAAAGAAAATGGAAAGCTAATGGTTAAGAAGAAGCGGGAGTGTTCCGTTTCTGATCCCAGATGTTTGTAGAGATCAGTTTTAAGAATACTTGAAGAACAACTGAAGTCTTGAAGCTTTTCTGATAAAGTTATAAGTCATCTACAACCCAAATATTATTCCATGATGGGAAAATGTGGTTTTCTTAAACTAGCTAAACACAAGTCAAAGAGGGAGTAAAGCCCTTTTACAGCAGGGCTAAGCTAGCAACACTTTTCCCTCCTGAGGAAACGAGTTATGATATTCAGTTCATGCTCTTATTGGCCGGAGGAGCGCTTTACCGAGCTCTGTCCCCGTTGGGGAACTGCTCCTCTGGAAACTCTCCTCCAGCGCCTTCAGCTGCTCCGATGACTTCCCCTTCACTCTTTCCAACAGGGGAAAGTGGCTGGGGACTACTTTTTTAATGGGATCATCTTTTACTGGTGCGGTTGTCTCTGCTTTCACCAACACGGGTGGAGGCGGTGCACCTTCAACACACAGAGAAACAGTGAAGAACCGGACCTTTTCATGACAATCCAGTTCACTGATGTTAGTTAAAGAAACGTTTCTGTTTTTAAACGTTCATCAGGAACTAAAAATAATCACAGTGGGGACAGATGATTACGTCAGCACTGACTTCAAAACATACTTTTGAGATTGAGAAGCCTCTGTTCACTGAACCACTTCTTGATCTCCCCTCTGGAAAGCCCGGTGGTCTCTATCAGTCTGTAGATCTATCACATTACACAGATTAGATGAATAATAAGGTTCTCTGTATATGCTTAGGGGAAAAAACAGAAAAAAAAGTGGCAGAAGTAATTCCATTTGTACAATTAATAATTATCCCATCCCAAACACAAACATACGCTGACCCACAATGCCACTTCACTCACTCATTCTTACCTCATCTTCCTCGGGGAAAGGGCACTGTGTGTAGCTGGACCTCAGCACCGACAGCTGCTCTGCTGTTTTATTGGGGTCGACCGTGAAACTCAGCATCTTGGGCGATGCCGGCTGTAACGCGGCCGTGTGCGCGGAGATAGTCTGAATGATGGACGGTCGTTTACTCTCGGTGGCGATCACTGGAGAGGCCAGAGGTCGTTTGAGCGACTGCGACACCTGCGGTGATCACGGAGGTTAATCTCCCAAAGCGGAGCTGTAGCACGGCGGCTACGTTTCATCCTCTCTGTCCTGCATCTGCAGCACTTTGATTTGTGTGTCGGGTTACGTACCTGGTTAGCCACAGTGAGCGCTAGCGGCGCACACGTGACGGTGGAGCCGTTGGCTACGGGAGTCAGAACGAGGCTGGTCTGGCCCAGGAGCTGGCAGGGGAGCGACTGGAGGACAGACGCTGCCGACTGCAGGGATTTAGAGGTGGGGGTGTGGACGGGCTGGCTGGCCGAGGAGTGGGCGTTGATCTTTTGAGTAACCACAGTCAGAGTTTGAGGCACGGAGATCGTACCATTGAACATTTTCTTCCTTGCTTCCTCCACCTGTCACAGAAGAAACAGATTCTTGTTACACAACAAGATATTTCAAACACCATCTCTGGTAGCAATGCCTGCTGAAGTGGGTGAAATAATAAAGGAAGAAGTCACACATGAGTAGAAAAAAGTGCAATGAACATCAGTCATCATCCCAATACCTCCTCCGGTGACCAGCTGATGCCCTGTTTGAGCCTCTGCGTGGTGAACCAAACTTTAATCTGCTCCTCCGGATGTTTGGAGGCGGCGGTGAGCCAGGACAGCTCTGCCTGCGTTGGGTAGGGGAACTTATTGAAGGAAGAGATGAGCGTCAGATTGTTGTCAAGGGAGGGGTTGTATTTTGTTGTGTTGAGGGGCACTGCGATCTTCGGCACCTGGAACACAAAGTTAATCAGTGAATTTCTCCTGTTTTATAATTTTTTTCATTTAACAAATATCCATGACAGGTCTAAAATTTCTCCTGGAAAAATACAACAGAATTGGCACAAATGAAAGCAAATGAAACCAGACAGAAACTAAATGATTTGTTTTGTTAGGTGACATTGCAGAGACAATAGTGGCAACGCTAGTCTTAACCAGTATTTAAAACAACAAAAAAGAGCAGCGATCTTTAATTATCTACCAAGCTTGTAGCTGATGGCTGCTATTCACCAGCAAAAGACACAATTTAACCTCACAGTAACCTTGGTGTGATTTAATTTTGGAAGTAATATTTTTGCATGATTAGGTGACTTGCTGCACTTTGCCTCTCTCAGTTAGATGTGCAGCTAGTTGGGGAATTAAAATAAAATCAAAAGACAACTTCCAGCCTCGTCCTTGTAATTGGCACTAAATAAAATGTTTTTCACTGAGAGTGAGAAACTTTCACCCTGACAACTTTCCCAAGGACTTCTAACTTTAAATGCAGAGCCTTGTTTTAAAAGGAAAATTGAATTAGAGGACAAATTTAGGTAACTCTTGCCTAGAGCTGGACCGATTCTACAGTCTACACACTTCGTTAGAGCTTATTAGTGACCATGTTACACAACATGCAAATTAAACTAAAACTGGACAGTAAAACATAACAGATTTATAGGTGTTAAGAATATTTTGCTTCATTAAAAAAACAGGCCAAAACTTGTTTCCACCTGATGCTCAGCAAACTGTCTGCTGACTGTCAATGAAAAAAAGAAAGCACATTGTCCATCAATTGTAAAAACAAACAATTTGGAGTCCATCATTTTACTGTTAAAATGTCAAACTGTTCAATCAGCCCTTATAAATCAGTGAAGTTCTTCCCAAATGCATGGGAAAAAGCACATGGCATATGAACGAACTAACATGTGAATGAGCAAGTATGGCTTGTTTCGAAGGGTCTTCTGTGCAAACGGAGCATGGCAAGACAGCTTATGTTTGCAAAGCTGAACAAACCACAATACTTCTGGAACAATGTCACCTGGACCGACAGAAGTGGAAATGCTTGACAAGACAATGCGCAGCCTCACATGCGCCTCACACCAGTTGCACCACCACACGTTGCAGTTCATGAAGCAACCATTAACCCCTCCATATTCCAAAATATGCCAAATGTGATGCTGTGTGACTGACATGTAAAGCTTGGTCCAGTCTAGATCAAGCAACAGGACAGCAACTCCAAACAGCAGCAAGTCTACGGCAGACTGACTGACAAAGAAAAGGATAAGGTGCTGCAACGACCAAGTAAAGTGCAGATCTCAACCTGATTACAGTGCTGGGAAATGTCTAACCTCAGATAATTAAATTACAAAAAAAAGAGTGAGCCAAAATTCTTGTACAATGAAACACTGACTATCATACAAAAAATAATTTGTTATTTTTTTTCCGTTTACAATAAATGGTACAGAATAAACGGATACACTGCCATCTAATCTTTGATCCACCCAACTTTAACAGGTGGTAAATGCCTTCTGATTCTTATCATGGCCATATATGGAAAGTGTAGAATTGGGAGTGATGCACTCGGCATGGAAGCATGCATCATACGCACTGATCAGCTCATCTATTCCTTGGCTAAAAGCGAACTGCATTTCAGAAAATGTGAATCTCTAGGTAAAATTCCTTCTACCTGGGTGTAGTTTAGAGGCTGCTGTAAGGAAGGCATGATGTGAGAAAGGCCGTCTGCTTTGAGGAGAGTCGACTCTGGGATGATAACCGTCCCGTTCACACTGACCGCTGTGATTGGTTGCTTGGCGAGATTGTTAGTCAGTTTACCCAGTTGAGATTCTGTCCGTTTGTTATCCGTCGTCATTATTTTTGGTTTATTCACTTTGACAGCGGTGGGTTTGCTCAAAGCCACAGTTCCCAGTTCCTCATTTTTGCCGGTGACGGTGCCGGACGAGTTATAAATCACCGCATTGTTGCTGCAGCCTTCGATCGTCTGCTCCAGGATTGTCTGATTGTTCACTTTGATGCGTTTGAACTTGAAGTTGCTCTCGCCGGGGTGACATCTCTCGTTGTGCTCTGTTAGGGTGTCAAACTTTTTTGTGTTGAAGTTACAGACGGCGCACAGGTACAGCGGGTTGAGGATGACATTCGGGTGGTTCGCGTCCACGTGCTCTTTGAAAGTGTTGAGATTCTGCGTGGAGAAGGGGCAGTATTTGCACTCGTAGCCTCCCTGCTGTCTACGCTGTGGTTTGGAAGGGTCCGGAGGCTCAGCTGCTGGTTTGTCAGGAGCTGTGGGGGGGTCAGAGGGCTTGCTCGTTACATCCCCATCCTTGGACGGCTCTGCCTGTGTAGACAGATCCACATTTGAAGATCCCTCCTGAACGTGGTTCTCTGATGTTGTCTGACAAGTGGCAACAAGATGGAGACAAAAGTCATTTGATTTTGAGTTTCAGGCCTAGGCAACTCAAAGTGCTTCACATATTAAAAACAATGCATGCATAAAAGAAGTGAAAACAGCCATAACACAACAAATGTCCGAACATAAAATAAAAAAAATATTAACTCCCCCCACCCAAGTCTTATCAAGCTTAAACTTCTGTCCTTATTGACTGTCTCTTTTAACTTAAAAAGGTAAACATCTGGCAGTGTCAAGCAGTACAATCCAGAAACAATGGTTTCCTTTTTTAAAAGATCGTTTCACCGTACCTCCATGTTTTGTGATTCCTCTGCATCATTGTCCAACTCCACCATGGTCTGCTCTGGTCGGATCATACAGGGAGTGGAGGCCTTACGTCGACTAGACATGATGGGAGCAGATGCTAGATTGGAGCTGGTGGACAGCAGCCCTCGCTAAGTGCTTGGTCAGGGATGTGGTGAAGGAGTCTCTTGCTGTGGCTGAAGGGCCCACGATGCAGGACTACAGCGATAAGATGGTGCAATGTGCAGAAGAACAGCCAGAATCTCCGACCGCACGTACGCGTCCAGGCTGTAAGGGGTGTTTTAGAAAGCTCTGGAGAATTTCCGGGATTGGACTCAGCAGCCGCAAGGTTGGAGCAATTCTGATAAGATTCGTGGTTGGAGAGAGAAAGAAAGCGGTGGGAGATGAAGGTCTGGTTGCTGTGTGAAGTGTAGGCTGCATCCGCTGACAGTGTCAGCTCCAGCGCTGGCTCGCCTCCTGGAACTTCATGACAGGATGATTCCTGGATGGGAGACAAAGCATGAGGATTAATCATAACATTATGCATTTTCATTGTCATTAAGGGTTATCTTGTCTCTTAGCATACATGTTTAATACTCAATGCAAACGACTGCAAAAAAAATCTATTCACCAGCTTTATCAATTTTAAATCTTATGCCAAAGAAAAAAAAGGTATATTTTCACAAAGAGTAAGGAAAAGACGAAAATGCTTTTAAAAAGTGCTTTTTGAGAGCTATTAGGTATCACAGCGAGCACTAGAAAGATTCAGCTGTAATGTGTCAAGCAACCTAACAATGCTGCAGTTTCATTTGCAGCAAGCATCCACCTAAAAATGGCAGAGCCAACTGCTGGCCAACAAGCCAAAGTGGTTTGAAATGAAAGAAAATGGTAGTCGACATCCACAAAAAGCACAGCAGGCAGTCTTCTGGTGCTCTGAAGATGGAAAAATGAGAAGAAACCAACATGTTTTGAAGAAAATACAATATGCAGGAGCAAATATCACTGAGGGATTAAAGACAGTTTCATCGCAACAAGGCGTGAAAAATAAAGCTAAGGGGCTTTTTTACATCAATACAAAAGTTTGTGGTTTCTTCTTAAAAGATAAATATTTCAGTACTTCAGTGCTCTACAATAAATAAGTAGCAGATCTACCCACAGAAGAGTCATTTACCGTTACACGATTCAAGATTTGCCGATATGCAAATTTATGCATTTCACAAGTAAGTAAAACAAGTTATCCTGAGAAATACTGACTAACCATTTATCAGACTGTCCTGCAAAGTGTGAACAGAAAGACAAGCTAGAGATAAATCAGCTCCAGACACATATCTGTAAAAGCCAAGAGCTGATCCATTAGGCTGGAACTGACAGCTCATCAAGTGGGAGCAAAAAAGAAGAACAGAAAAAAAAAAAAAAAACAAAGGAAGAGAGAGCTGAGGAAATTTTCCTCTGTTAATATTAAAGGCTAATGAGTGGCGATGAAGAGAAGAGGCTTATCTGACTGAAAAAGTCTATTGATATTCTGGAGGCTTCATGCAGAAGCTCTGCACTCTCATCCACATGAGTACCAATCAGATGAGTCCATGCAGCAGCACTGCTCCTCTGTCAGGATGTAAGTAAGCACGACGGAGTAGTCCTTCTCCAAATTAAAATCCCATGCACACTTCACTTCTTTAATAAACCAGCAAATATGAGCAGAAGAACTTTGACCCAACAAAGTTGAGTTAAGTGGTTCGAGTGTGCCTGTGCCACATCTGGATCTCTCCAGCCGCTACGCGTACCCAACCTTTACCAAACCTTAAGACTCGAAAGCTGCCAACCATTAGTCGACTCATCGTCCCAAGATATCTCGACTCCTGGAACAACCCACTGTGGAATCATTAGAATGCAGCCTCATTACCATGGTGTCGCTATAGCAACAGTGGACGTAGAGCTGTGGTAAAGCGGCAGCTACATCCATGTCACAGGCAGAGGCTGTAGACACAGACTTCCCCCAGCTGCATGTGCGTGGCGTCTTTACGGGGAGGAAAAAAAAAAAAAAAAAAAGAGTGAAATAAATTAGAAATAAAACCCACGGAAATAAACACATAAAAATGCTGAAATTTTGTCTGGATGAGTTGTTGTAGTAGCACGGGATATTAGAGTGGAGAATAAATGAAGAAAGTCGTCCAGCATTGACTGTAAGTTTAAAAACGCTGAATGAATACATCGGAGCACACACTGCTGAATATAGCTGCCTCCGTCTCTGCCGGCATCTCTAAAAGTTTGAATTAGCCTAAAATTCACCAACAAACTGGTATAAAAAAAAAAACATTACAAAAAAGGGGTATGATAAATCTGTCAGCTGCTCCTGAAGTGCCACTTGGTAAAACCTGCTGAACTCCAGCAGCCTGGAAGCAAACATGCTTGATGATGGGTGAGGTAAAAAGTAACTTAGGAAAGAAATGACTGTGCTGTATTTGGACTGTTCAGCAAAAATAAACAAAAAAAAAACAGAAGAAAAAATAGAAAGATGAGCAACTCCTTTATGCAACATCTTGAGTCACAGCAACTCCCATTACAACCAGTGGCATTAACTGGTTGCTTTTATTAGTTCCTGAAGGTTTGGCTCAGATGCTGTTTGCATAATAGAGAAAAGAAAAGGTAACTCAGTCTCTGATATAAAACAAACGCTCCACAACATATCAGGTTCTACAAAGCTCAGGGCCAACTCACTTTCTTCTCTTGTCTATGTTTTAGTAAAGAAGGAAGCTCCTCTCCTACTGGATACGTTGGAGTCACTGAATGTCATCAGACTGATGATACGGGGGATTAATGATCATTAGGATGCAACTGAAATTAAATAAAAAAAACAAAAAGCTTTAAAATAAGTTTGGAAAAGAGGCTTCTCGGAACATGGATTAAAATCACGATCGCCCTTGAAAGAAGAAATCTTTTGGGTCTGAGCTGTGCGAATATTTGATTGCAAACATTTTTAGCTGCCTGAAATTTCCAGAAACACATTCATTTTCTCCTGATAACCCAAAATTTTAATTAATTGTGGACTCAAACTTGAGCTCTGTGCATGACCCAGGTCGAACTGTCAGACTCCCACCTGTTCCATTAGTGTGTCTAACCTCATCAGACAGCGTGTGCAGGCGAGCTCTGTGCAGGAGCCACAAACTCCCCACTGTCTGGATGCTCATTAAACTTGTATGAATACTCAGCCTGGCAGCCTCTTGCTTGGCCGTCTGTCAGTCAGTACTTTCCTGTCGTTTGGCTGGCTGACTGGTGCACTGTTATAGCAGAACAATCTTTCTAAAAAATTTTGTTCTGCAACAAAAAAAGGCAGAGAATACGTTAATCAGCCCTGACAGTAATAAGTTTAAACCGTACAGCGGCCATCTTGGACAAAACAGAAGGGATCAATAGGAAACCTGTGTTCCACTGAGCTGATCCGATACATGAAGACAGACCGATGATCCGATATGTCAGAGGCATAATGGGGCTACAGGAAGGACATGAAACCAAGCTGCAGTGGAAGCAAACGACATAAATGAGCCGTTTAGAAACTAGTTCTGTGCCGTGAGTGAAATCTCAAAGTGCAGCAGAGCATATTAGTGTCAGATTTCACCTGGAAAAACGGGGGTTTTCCTCAAACTCAGGCCTTTCATAGAAGATTTTCTTTACTGTTAATTTTCTTGACTGTCTCTTAGTAAAAATATAAATAAAAGCAGACTGATCGGGTGAACCGAACATCTTTCGAGGCCATGCGGCCAACGCCACACCCCCCAGATCCCACTGTTAAACTGGTACTGTTAGTCGGCTCAATGCAGTTGATGCACACAGAATGAGGTGGGAGACATTATTGTAATGACAAATCCAACTGAATTCCAGATTTAGCAGGCAGGCGGTCACAAACACAAAAGGCATATGAATGGCAACCTCTCCGGCTCCCGCCACTTGAAGCCATGCATGAAGTACAATGCAGTCGGTCACACTGCAGCTGGAAGCGCTGAAACGGTGCAACACAGGCTGCACCAGCACTGGCCCTCATCAAGTCATGTCTCTGGTTTTACTTGAGCAAAAACAAAAACAAAAAACCAGAACAGTTAAAAAATGTTTACTACACAGAGGGAGCGTGCACCCTGCTCTGCTGGCTTCGCTCTGCAGGGCGTGTTCCTCCATCTCCGTCTTGTTTCCAGCGCTTTATCCCTCCTGACTGCTTGATCCACAAGTCAGCCATTGCTGCGTGGAGAACACAATGTGTGTGTCGGACTTGTGCTGGTGAGGAGAAGCACCACAGTCAACGCAACGTGTACAGTTGATGCAATGAGTCCCAGCAGGGGGGAAACGATGGGGGCTGAATTTTGGACCGTCGCAGAATTAATTTAAATCTCATCATGCTGCTCCTCTGGAGCAAAGCAACATGCTGCACTGCTCGAGTGCTTGGCTTGTTCTGCATAGCAACAGAGCAAAGCTACTTTTACTGGCCTGGTAAGAGGAATAAATGTCGATCAGTGATGAAAACGGTCATTTTCTAGCCACAGACACTTCGATTTCTTTAGATTTACAGTCAGGGGCATCAGAAAGTAGTTCCTCTTTCAGTTCTAAAGTTTTAAACATCAGATACTACAGAGACTTACTGAGTCTGAAATAAGGAGAAACAACCTGAGACGAAGGATGACAATGCATTACAATTGTCATTATTTATTTAACACCAAAAAATAGTGCAGTGGCAGTAAAAGGCAGAGGCAGTCCATGAAAACCTGAGCGCACCCCTACTGCCCCCCCAGGAATGAAAACGGTGAGCAGCGACTTAAAAGTGCGACACTCAGCAGGGGTGATCAACTTGATTTGATCACGTTGCTACCGAGGTTTAGGTTGCATGTATGTGTGGACCACTTTCCACAACGCCGAGGAGAGAGACATCAGCAATCATGTTTGAGGAGCAGATGTTGCTGAGCTATCAATCAAAGGTTGTAAAGCCATTTCAAAATATGCTCAAAACTAGGATTGGGAATCACAAGTTTGATCACGATATGATATCGATACAGTGATACAGCAAACTAGGATTCACCGATCGATATGAAACGATATAAAACAATATCATGAGTGACTGATCACAATTATTTCCATTCATCACAAAAAGCAAATAGATTGTTTAAGCTTTCTTTATTCCTGAGCTCTGGCATTAATGTTCAGTTTAAAATACTTTCAAAATAAAAGTGCGTTTGTTAACTGGTTACTCTATTGGTTTTTGGCCAATGTTAGGATTCTGGATCGATATCACAGCCTCATTGACCACATGATCGATGTATATTGATGTATTGTCTCATTCCTTCTCAGAACCCCAAAACAAATGAAAACAACAAAGCAAAAAAACAAACAAACCAAAGCTACATGTCAGGCTCTGCAGGTTTTGGCATTGATGCCTTTAGCTCAAGACATGAGACAGAGACTGAGCCACAGATTTTTGGCGTCTAACCTTACAGATCTCAGTCTCTTCAACTGTCTGAAGAAGTCTGGGCTTAGAGAAACCTGCAGCAGCGCCCTGATGCTGGATGCCTCATCCACTCATCACTCCTCTCTCTTGCCAGCAGTAAAAGGACCTAAACATTTATCTTATCAAAATGACAGCAAGAGCTCTGAGAACTTCTTAATGTCCTGTCAGAATCTGCTCTTTCAAGTCACCAAACTTTTAATCACAGGTTTATAGAAGAATGTACGGCCTATGTACAGAACCCAGGGAAAAACCTGCACTGCTTCTGATCAACACACACCTTTTCTTCTGCTTAATTCAGTTTGCACAACACTGAACACACACTTTCCTTTCCCTATACCTGTCTCCTCTCTGCACCGCCGTACACACAAAGGGCGAGCTATAAAAATATCCCAAGTGTCACCCACTCTGCGGCTGATGGTTGTGTTACTATGGTAATGCTGTAACCAACAGAAAGCGTGTGTGTGAGCGCGCGTTTCCACGCGGGAGCCCAGCAGAGGTCCGTCATCGTCACGACATCAGCGACGGTTGTAATCCCGCTCAACTTTTGCTTCTCTTTAGAAACACGATGGCTGACAAACACTTGTGGTTTTGTGAATCACAGCACAAGACTGAGCCGTACTTTACGACAGAAGCCAGCGAACATTAACATGCAGTGACACCACATGAGACAAGCGCTGAGGATTTCCTACACGCTCGCCGAGCTGTGAGCGGTGCTGCCCCAAAAATGGGTTGAAATCAAGCCGCGAGCAGCGAGCCTCCTGTAAGGCCAGCTCATCCTTTCATACAGCTCATGCTGAAAGGACTGAAAGGCAGACGGGGTGTCAGGTAGTTATTCACAGCAAAATAAGAACTACAGGATGTGGCTTTAACTGAACCCCCCCTCCCTCCTTCATTTCCACAACACCCTTGTCCAGTAGGGCCACTCCTCCTCAAGCCCCACATTCTTCTTATTCATTCTCCGCGGCAGCTTCGTACAAAGCCGAGCGGCCGACTCGCAGCGCTGCTCCTCTCACAGCTCTAACATTTGTAGGGTTGAACTGGGAAATTAGATATTTAAAGTTTCACCATGCGGAGGAGGGAAGAGTCAATCCCAGCCTTACTGGCCGCCTGAAAATGACCAGACCACATGTAGGTTTTCACCTCTAATCTGCCTTTTATCACGCTGTACTGCAAATGTGATGCCATGGAAGTATATAAGTACTTTCCACAAGCTTCCACCATCATCCGGAGCTCCCGTGCTGCTGGATTTCTCACCCGTCAATCTTTGCCTTCTCTGCAGTGGGCGTGACTTGTGCATTGCCTCCAGCTTGTCCTCATTGGTGTCCGGCAGGCAGGACAGGCTCTTCCCCTGGCTGAGGCGGTGCAAAGCAGGAGGACTGAGTGGTAGCAAGCCTACATGCATGGGTGTCCTCCATGATGCACCCATCCCATCTGTGTGCATGAAGCAAGCTACCTTCAACTTCCCCCATTCAGCTGTGAAGCTCGGGGTTTTGTTCAGCGTGCAGCAGAAGTTGTACAACACTGCAGTGGCTGTGAGAATCGAGGCCTCAGGCTGCTGGATGATGCACGCCGGCTAGTTTAACACGTGCTTACGCATGCAGAAGCACACCGCTGTGCAAACTGCTGGCACCCATACACTTAAATAATAATCAATGCAGCAATGGAGCAGCGAGGTCCTTAATAAAACACAGCAATGCTGCTGATGAAGAGACTGTACACATACTGAAAGTGTCCAAAAAACACACCCACACTGGGCCGTCTCCCGTTTCTCATTCACACCACTCAGATGCTGTAGTGTCCTGTTTCTGTTCTTTGTCACCCTCCTGGTTTCGCCTTTACTGTAGTCTGAGTTCCCAGCATGTGAAGTTCCACAAATGCACTTTAGGATCATTCATATCATGTGTTCTTTTTCCAATAAAGTTATGAAGGGAACCAGCTGGCAGCACCATATAAAAGATGGGAACACACAGTTATTACACCCAAGAACACTGTGACCTTTTTTTTTTTTTTTACCTGGAAACATTGCTGCTCTGATGGAAGATTTCCAGGAGTCAAACAGCAGATCGCAGCCATTTAGGCTGACAATCGAACACCAGCGTAGAGACCTGCTTTAACAGGAGAGGGTGCATGAGGAGCTTTTTACGTTTTCACTTCTGCTACCCAACGTCTTCGCTCCCATAAAGAGCTGTTTAATAGCCGGCTCACCGTCCTCTTAGACATCACACCTACTCTCAATCGCAGCTCTCAACTCCTCTTCCCTGCGTCTACAATTTCCTACCTCACGCTGGACCCGCTCGGCCCTGCCTACAGGTGATGAGCTCATCTCTGCGGTTGCCTTAGTCACCTAACAACACGTCCGAGAGGCCGGCGGAGGCTCAGCGGAGCAGAGATCCAAAAAACAGTGGAACAAAGCGGTGTACATGGAGGCTGGTGATGTCATCACAGAGCCCAGCTGAACGCGACAGGCCGCGATGACAACAGCCTCCATCCTCCAACCCATGATGACTCACCCCACTGTTTCACCAGGAGAACGGACAGCCATTATGCAGCTCGTGGCTGGATGTGGAGAAATGATGCGCAGACAGGGACAACTGGATGGAAGTTGGAAATAAAATAACTAATTGTTTATCTAATCATCATAATTTTGGTTTTAAATGATGATTATCATGTGTATTGTGTAAATATCAAACTGAGAAACCCTCACTTTATACCAGCACAATGACAATAGTAAATAAGTAAGATATATTTGGATATTCAGTGGTGAGCAGCTGTTAAATATATGGGAGTTCCTCTTCATCCATGCATTCATCTCCAGTAGACCGGATTACTGTTATGGTTTTCTAACAGGACTTTCTACAAAGAGCATTAAACATCTTCAGCTCATCCAGAACGCTGCTGCTAGAATCTTAACCAAAACTAAGAGACATGAACCAGTTTTAAAGTCTTTACAGTGGCTTCCAGTCAGTCAGAGAATAGATTTTAAAACTCTTCTGATTGTTTATGGATCCCAGAACGGTTTAGGCCCACAATACATCAGTGATATGTTCAGAGGATATAAACCTGCCAGAGCTTTTAGATCCAAAGGCTCAGGTCAGCTGGTCCAAACCACAGTCCAGACCAAACATGGAGAAGCAGCTTTTAGCTGTTATGCTGCAAACAAGTGGAACAAATTGCCCCTAGAGATTGAACTCTTAAAATGTGCTATACAAAAAAACTTGCCTTGCCTTGATTGCAGCCGGATGATACAGAAACATGATATTTATGTGACGTTGCTCATGTCCACTCTTCAACAGGGAAGCGGTAAGTTAAACGTTGCATTAATTCATTATCTACAAAGAACTGGCTGAATCTGCATTCATGTTTTTCTCATTTAAGTTTTACCAAGTCTGTGGGAGTAAAACTGAAATAAAAGTGTGTGGGTGTAGCGCGACGGCCCCCTCACTAACATGAAAGTGTTTCATGTATTGTAACGTTCTCCATTAGTTTTGGGATGGGAATCATTTTGGGAAAAAATAGCTCACTTCTCTCTTCGTGGGGTGCACAGGGGGGTCCAACATGGGGGTCGGCTGGTAAACACCTGACTAGTTTATGTTTTTCCCTAATGCATTTATTTTAGTCACAATGTTTATTATTATGTAACTAATTTTCGTGGAGTTGGGTTGTAAATAGTGGTTTATTCCTATGTTTGGAAAGTGAGGGCCCTTCATTCAGTATAATGGTTTAACCTGTAATTTGTGTCTGATGCTGTTAAACACAAACTCATGTGATGCCTGCTGTCAACTAAGCCGCCATCGGTGAACAGTTTTGTAAAAATGACTGATTTCAAAGAAAATTCAGAGCTCTGGAAGTTTAATCATTTGTGTGTCATGCTTTTCCCTTCAGGACCGCTGACTGTTTTCCTGCTTTGAGTTCCTTAAACACCAACACCCCCTCAAAAAGCGATATAAAAAATAAAAAAGCTAAAAAGCAACACAATATGACAATGAGAACAAAACAATTTTTTTAGAAAACTTGTAGGAAAATTTCCTACAATCACAACAAACTATCTAGAGATCCCAGGGAAAGCTGACATGTAGGTCTGAATAAATCAACGCATTTGGTGCTCATTAGTGGAGCAGCCTGGCACTGTTAAATAGTAAATAAACTCAGGAGATGCTGCTCCAACATTGCATAGGGCTCACAAATTAGTTTTACAAGTTTAAGCTCCGTAAGTCTAATCCATAACAAAGACACGTAGTGGTGTTACTGTTGATATATAATTCTCATTGGCCCAGCGATGGACTGGTGGCCTGTCTAGGGTCTATCCTGCCTCTGACCTAGCAGCCACTGAGACAGACTACATGTTAATAGGTTAAAGAAGTGCAACAGAACCGTGTGTCTCCTTACAATGACTGCGATCTTGAGTCCTCTATCTTTACTTTAAGATTTGTTCAGCCAGTGAAAGCAGCCCAGTGTTGCCTCGAGTCTCATCGTTTGCTCTGTCCCTCTCCATCTTTCTTTTCCTCTCTCTCACTGGCATTGTCCCCATGGGTGTCTATGCTGAATCCGTCATGGAGCATGTCCAAAACTGCAAAAACATGTGTGTTGGCATCCAGGTGCATCGCAATAGCAAAAAGTGCAACATAGCTGTACTGTGAAGTGGACGACCGCCCCAGCAATGTGCATAATGTTACTGTCCCATCAAAACCAGTCAGGAAAGACATATTTCTAAGAGGTCATAAGTTACATGGCACCTCTTAAACTTGACTAAAAGATAAATGCACCCCTGACTTGGGATGTCCAGTCCTTCACGTTTTAGATGCTTCCTTGCTCCGACACACTTGACCTGGATGAATGGATCACTGTGCAGAAGCTGCTGGAGAGATCCATTTTATCTAAAGCTGGTGCATCTTTAACATGCAGGAAAGTGGTCCTTCAGGACTGATCACACACACACCAACAGATAGATGAAAGCACTAATGTAGAAATGTAACTAACTTGCTGAAGAACGGTTTAACAATCAATTCGTTGTTTACTAAAAATTTTGTCCGACTGTCTATATTTTCTTCCAGATCGGTTCAGAAAGTCGCCTTTCTGTGGCAGCTATCAGACATCGCCCAGTAGCTCATTACTAGTCAGATAACACAAGTGATCTTCAAAGACAAAATAATAGTTTTGATGTCTTTGAGGGAATTTGGTTTTTTTTTTGCAGAGCATGAGAATCCGATTCTGGCTTTGCTGTGATTTAACAGCTTCCATTTGGGCTGGAAGGAATCTTTCTAAACACAACAATCTTTGTGTTTTCCTTCAGTTCCTCTGTTAAGATTCTGACACCGATTCTTGATGCTCTGCGATCTAAATAAATGTGACAGGCGGAGTCTTGTTCATTTTCCACCATCTGACTACAGTAAACGAATAAATGCCTGTAGGTACAAACAAGAGCAGATCACTTCACAGCTGGGTGTTCTGGCGCTGATATTCTGAGAGGGCACGGCACATCCAGAAAAACGGCATGGCTGGGCAAAATCATGGGACAATGACACTTAAACAAGAGATGATTTATCCACCATGACACTTCTTTTTTTTTTTTGTAAACAATAACTACTGTCAACTGCTTTACTGCCGATAAGCCAGTCATTTTAAATTGCATTTCTTCTCAGTACAGCTTTGATAATTACTCGTTTGGTTGCAGACGCCAGTGTATTTATCTTATTTCTAGAAAAACAGACAGAACAGCACTTTTAAAATTAATAAATTTAATTAAATAGATAAAATGAATTAAAACAGGCCTAATCTTGCATCTGTTGAGCTGTAAAAATAGCCGATATTTTCGTCATGTGAAACTGAATAATTCAAAAGAAGTTTTATTTCATTCAGCTGATTTGTTTGCCAGTATGTGATTGGTGAAGTTGGGTACTAGCAAGATACATGGGATAAAAAAAAAGGAAAAAAACTTAGCAACTCAACAGTCTGTGTGCGGTTTATAATGCGGCGGTGTGCTTTTCATCAACAGAAGCAGGTACATGCTTTGATGGCTGAGCTACCAATAGAAGTGATCCGACTGTCAGCCCAAATTACATAACATCATCTCTGATTTGGCAGATCACAGGCAGAAACCATGTGAAGAACAAACATGAGCCAAATTTCTCTTCACATGGAAAGAGCAAGAGTTCAGGCCTTAGTGAGCAGAGCCAAGCTCATTCCCAGAGGAATTATTGGTAGCGGGCCTTAAAGGAGGGTTAACCGCACTGTGATCATAATCACTTCACATCTTTTTTTTTTTTTGCGGGGGTGTGAAGGGGAGCAGAACTGGGGGGTGGAAGTGCAGATCAGAAAATGTAGAAATACAGAATGTCAGGTCATCTCACAACTGAGAAGGTGTCTAATAAAAACAGCATGTCAGGATAAAGACGAATGGATTAAAGCTTTACTTCAGAGATGCGATATCTACAAGCTTCAATTAATTATAGGCTACCACTCAGGAGGAGCAAAACGTAGGCCTACAGCTCTGAAACCTCACTTTTCCTTTCTTCCAAACTATTTTGTTTCTGCAAAATTTTGACAACAGCAATTTACAGTCAGCACATGACTAGTCCGTTATCTGGTCACTTCTTCACATTTCTAATTTATATTCCTCACAACATGAGTCACCGTAATCATTATTTATGCACTGCTGTTGAAATTAAACCAAGCTGACTGCCTACGTTTCTCAAATTAATAAATAAACAAAGTAAAACAAAAATGTGAGTTTAGGAAGAGCACATGAACAACCTCATTGCAAGGTCAGTGATTTTATAGTGAGTCAGAAGAAATGCTGTGACATCCATAAACCCGTGAGTGCTGTTTAAGTTATGATGGAAAATGCGAGAACATGCTAGTACAATCCTAAAAAACAAGTTTACAATGGATAAATGGAAAAACGTACCTATCACCTATATTTATGAATATAATCCCCCTCATGTAAGTGTTATGTTATGCCAGAGCCATAGAAATCTACTAGGACTCCGAAGTGTGTCACCGGGTGCATTAAGGACACCCTCTTGACTCCAGAGGAGGACCACGCTTGCTGTAAACAGTTTGTGGCGCGATGTTAATGATCAAAGTTGGGATTCTTCATACAACAACAATGAGAAAGAATGGAGAAGAAACGGGGGAACCACGCCTGGCTTTTACAGCAGTTCCCGGCCCACTGCAATGGACGGGCCAACGCTACAGCACAGGCTGCATGCAGCAAGAACCGCGGTTTCTGAGGGGAGGAGGCATCACCAGAGGTAACGTTACGCCTACATCGCAGAGTCGCTCAAATCAGAGTCTATAAACAACGTCAGACTCCAAAAGTTGCTGTGGAGCCTCAGTGTGGCTGAATGCGAGCCGCTGCTCCGGCGGAGGTGCGGACGTGCACGCTCGTTTCCACCGGCCAGCCCGAGATGTGACAGAGGGGCGCAGAAAAACACTCTCCCCAAATGTTCCCCCTCTCGCCATCGACGTAACAACATGTCGGCAAAGACGGCCATGTTTTGCTGGTTATGTCGACACGGGGAGGAGGAAAAGTAGACACGATGTTTATCCTCCCTGCCTGACACCGCGGCAGCCTCATAAGATCAAAGTGAAACTTACGCGCGTGGGGGAAAACGTCCAATTAACAACTTGGCGCACACATTGTCTCAGTACGCAGGTGTAAACGACAGGGGCAGGCAAAGTTCATGCGGCGAGACAAGTTAAAATATTTATACAGAGGCGTGTGGACGGGTTTGGGAGCCACGCAGAGGAAGAGCAAGGCACAAACAAACAACTACATGCAGTTTTAACTTGGGGGGGACTTTTCTTTTGATGGCGTAGCGGCGGCGAGTCGCGTGAAAAACAGAGGAAGAGTTTATCCATTTCTTACCTGCCCACCGCTTTGGCGCGACGCTCAGGTAGCGCGGTACAATCCCACAGCGGCTGCTAAACCAACAAGAAAACGCCGAAGGGGCTTTAAACACTCTCGTGGCGGCCCAATAACCGAGGAAACAACAGGCGACAGGGAAGAAAAAAAAATTGGCGATCACAAGGAGGATCTACGCCAAAAGCCACATGATCGCCGACGTCAGAGTACGTATTTGCATGCCGTACCGAAGCGCCGGTGTCCGTCCAAAGCGGCTCCATGGCGTTACCGCCGCGAAAAGTTTAGCGGTAGGAAGAGGAAAGTGAAACAAGTCTCCGTCCAAACGGCAGGAAAGGCGCTGCTGTCTCTACAGGGCATGCCTGCTGCTCTGAAAATGAATGAACTGCGTCTTGTTGCTGTCATGTTATCTCTTGCTGATGCCTGCCCGCCTGCCTTTTCGTTCTCAGCTCATTGAATATGAAAGCATGGAAGGGGGCGTTTGTTAGCGCCGAGGTCCCGCCTTCTTCCTGTAACCCCGCCCATCCCAGTTCCTCTGCCCCTGTCTGTGTGGTGTGCTTGCATGTGATGTGAGGTGAGGGTCTGCTGCAGTGCTTTCTCAGCTGGAGGCTGCACAACTCTGCAGCAGAGGAAAACCTCACACACCTCTGTCTCTGCTTTATGCACAGGAAACATACTGACATGTGAATCTATAAGGGTTACAGTGAGGTCACTGATGAAACTGACTTAGAGTGTATGAGACTCACAACAGTGACCCCCTCTGGATCACTTCACAAATCGCTGACCTTGCCAAATAGGCAATCGTTACGTCTCTCATCTGTGGAACTACATATTTATGCAAACACGCTGATAACAATGAAACTCAGTGACAAAATGGTTAAAAATAAGTAGAATAATAGTGTTATTTCATCTTCCAGTCAGTCAAGTGCAGATTGAGGCCAGGTTTAGTTTCAAAGGAATGACCCTGGATTTTCATTCAGCCTATACTTTGTTCAGGGATGAAAACAGGAATCTTTCCATGGCAACAAACCTGAAAGTCACTCCTCCAAGCTAATCTTAACAAGAATTTCTAATTTGCCAAAGGGAGAGAAGGTGCAATAACATTTTAAATGAAAATTTTGAATCTGAGCAAAATCTTAAGAGCAGTGTGTTTCTTTCTGAGTGTAAAAACTATTTTGAATGCAGCATTGTAAATACAGTGAAAACGTATACACCTCAGGGATTTATCCTGCTTTAAAAAAATTATTTATTTGCTTATTTTTAATGAATTAATTTATCTATCTCAGTGGCGGGCGCAATTAAAAAAACATTTAATTTTCAATTACGAATAAGACTGTGTTTTTTAGGGTCAGTAACATAACAAGGAGGGTGCAAAGAATTTTAAACTGTGAAACAAATAAGGCATAACAAAAGTAATACAAGTAAAATCTTTTTAAAAATCAGCCCAGTGATGTGCTGGTGATCTGTCTGGGGTGTACCATGCTTCTTGCCTAGAATCTGCTGGGATCGGCTCCAACCTGCCCCACAACCTTTCTTTGGAATATGTGGGTATAGAAAATGCAATTATCTAAATTCTCAGCCTCAGTTCTCAGAAGAACTCACTGAGGTTTTCTCTAACAGACTGCAATCCATCATAACTAACGCTGAATAATTTCTAATCTGCCTATGACAAATATCCCTACAGCTTGATGCTGCGACCCTGCTTCTCTGAGGACAGGATTTTCTCTTTTGGTATATGCTGGATTTTTCTTGATGGTCATCAAGTTTACTTTTCACACCATCTATCCCGTCTGTCTCTGAGCAGAGCAACTAGTTTTGTGTAGTTTTGCAGGTTTACACATACTGAAGTCACTTCAGTATGATATGACTTCAGAGTGTAATTTTGGCAGATGGTAATTTATTCCTTCAAATAAAATAGATGTCACTCATATTCATGCCCTACCTTTTTGCTCTTTAAGAATTCAATTAAAACAGATTTTTATTTATCTCAATATTTTCTTAACTTCAGTTTGAAAACAGAAAACAAAAACATCACTTTATATTAGAAGTAATTATAAACAATGACAATGAATTGATTATTTCAAATAAAAAGTATTTGAATTTATTTGAATTAAATTAAGCATCAATCAACAAAATTGGCAAAGGGAGGTAAATACACGTTCAGTTCCAAATCTGATGGGACACCATTTGTGTCTCAGCAGATTAAAGTACATACTTCTACAAAAGTACATACTTTTGTGTACATTTTGTTGGACACCAGGAAGAGTAGCTGTTGCCTTAAACTAAACTAAACTAAACTAAACTAAACTAAACTAAACTAAACTAAACTAAACTAAACCATACCATGTGAAAACGAAACATAAATAAAATGCAGTGGATCTGAATATTTTATTCCAAGCATCACAGAAACATATTACATGTTAAGAATGATCATTTAACTATTTCATAGATAATACTTAATCTTGAATGCAATGGAAGCAACATATTTTTAGAAAAGTTGTGACAGGGTGTGTTAACCTTTGTGTAGCATCTGCTCTTCTTTTATCAACATCTGGGAACTGTGGAGACCTTTGTAGAAGAAATGCTGTCCAATTTCTCACTAACATGTGATTCTAGCTGCTCATCAGTTTGTTTGTTATTTTGTATTTCACACTCCTGTTTACCAAAATTCCTGGATGAAAAGTCCTGGATGGATAAAGGCTATAATGTTCACATGGCTTTATCTTTGCATGAAGCTTTAACCTGCATTTTCTGTGTGATTCCTGGAAGTGATCCTGACACCATACAGTCATTTCTATAAATCCTGTTGTCAATGCAGAATGCAGAATTTAATACAGATATTCAAAGTGCTCCCTTGTATAGAGTAATGTCTCCAGATAATCTGGATCTTTAGATTCCATTATCTACTGTTGGTGATGGAATATACAAAGTCTTTGCTGTTTGACTCCTGAAATGGTTCCATGATCCAAACATGCAGATTTTTGCAGGTTGCCAAACCTTGTGTCAGATTCTGCATCCATAAAGTGGCCTTTTATACCCAGGCGTGTTAATAAACTACTGCCAATTAACCTAAATAGTTGCAGCATGTTTCCCCATCTGCTTCCTCTTAGTACCACTTACTATTTCAACCTTTTATTGTTCCAGTTCAATGTTTTTTAGAAGTTTTGTTGTCATCCAACTCAAAAAGAGCTAAAATTATGTCATCAAAATAGATTTATTATGTTTCCACATCACTGCGTTCTGCTTTTATTCATCATCCTTGAGTTGCAGCTCACATAGTTTCAAAGGGCTGAAAAAGTCTTTTTCATCCTACAAATATATAATGTCTGGTGGAGTGTTCCTCAGACTGGGATGGGTAAACTCTTTTGGAAAGCTCATTGTGTCCTAAAAATAAAGCACAATACATGAAACCATAAGAAATTAAGTTGAACAGTGACTTCCAATCAGAATGCCATCAATAAGATCCATTATATGTATTTCTAATGGAAAACCACAATGCATCGAAGCTGGAGAACATTGTGAAGGATTTATTTCTTGGAGGGAAAAAGGAACTTCCAGAGCCTTCTATGATAGTATTTTTATGTAATATTTCAGGTGTAATGGATTTTTTTTTTTTTTTACATTGCTGATAAGCTTCAATTCATAAGAAGTGTGAGTGAAATAACTGGCCACTAGATGACGCTAAACGGCCATCTCATAATATTTAACACCAAGCGCTGTGGCAATGTGTGCATGTCTAACTGAAACCAGTTATTTTCATTTCATTACTAATACAGATAGAAGAGTTTTCCTGCTCTACTCTAACAAGCCACTTTAGAAGCTGTTGCAAAGAAATAACCTCACATGAAACCTTAATCTTAACACTGATTTAAACAGAAACTGTAAGCCCAGATAAGTTTAATGTACTTAAAAATACTAAGGTAACTCGTTGCCTTAAATTTCTTAAGTAATGAAGCCTTCATTGCTTAAGTGTAGTGGAATTAAAGATTTAAGTTAAATGTACTAATTGCAGAGTTACAGTAACTAAAGATACTGAGTTATGATGAATTTGTTGAACTCCGATTGTTAAGTAAGCATTACTTTTCTGGACTTGATCAGTTTGATTTTACTGGATCTGGAAGAAACTGGTTTAGATTAATTCCACATGAGTTAGAAGTGATGCTTCAGGATAATTAATTTCAAGTCCATCTTACTTAAAGTAATTGATGAACTCAAAACGTAACTTGTTTTACATCAAGACATGAGGGGGTGGAGCTTCTGCTCTAAGTATTGTTGGACCCCTTACATCTCTGTTACGGTGCATTAACTGGTTAACTGGATTTAAACACAGAGATGAGCAGGAAACGGAGAGGGGAACATGTTTATACACTAAAACTGTGCTGAATGGTGGATTATTGCAGATTTAGTTCAACACAGAGACCACAACATGTTTTTCTCTCTGTTAGCTGCAGAACTGGAAGGAGGAAAAAACAACAAGTCCTTTAAAAAGTATTGTGTGATTTCAGCTATTATTAATGTGCTAAAGTAAAAGTGACAGTTCAGGTTTCATACAGTTAATTATCCCTGAAAAGTTGTTAATAGAAGTGAAGCATTGTGGGAAATCCTGCTCCTCCATTCCTCCTCAACTTAAATCAATTAAGATGGTTAAGTTGTTTAAACTCAAACTAATAATTCCAATAAGATAGATCATTTTAAAAGTTCACTTTACTCAGTATTAATCGTTAATGTCACTAAATGACTTGTTTAAGTAATACAAACTCAGTTTATGTTAGTAGAAGCTGCTGATTAGACTTAAAAACTCAATTGCAACAATAAAAGGGACGTAGAACAGTTCAGTTTACTGGAAATTTATAAGTAATGTTTGCATAATAGACAATTTTAAGTTATATGAACTTGATCTGTTAAGTCTAATCAAAATCTGGGTTTACAGTACTGGGGAAGGTGATAAAGATTTGGGTTTAAAAGGAAGGTGTCTGAGTGACTGGGAGGTGAAACTAATTACTATGTTCCTTAAAACTAATTTACTCAAGTGACAGTGGGAGATATGTGGTGAAATTAAAGCTGGCAGATGAGAAGTAAGCATTTTGAACAGCTTGACTTTGCACCATTACTCCAGGGAGACTGCAGGGTTAAAGAAACCCCCCACCTTTGTGACATCTCACCTGCATCCTTCTTTATTAATAAGCCATTAACGCCTTTTTGGGCTTAAGTATGCACATTCTTGCCCCAGGTTTTCACAAGTTGCTTTGGTTCTGTTGGCCATTGGTGTGCATTTGTAAATGTATTTGCTGAACTTATGTGTGTTGTGTCTTAACGTGCCCCTACTTCCCCGCTGAGCTGTCCGGCTCACTAAGAGAGCAGACAGCAGGAATGTAATCAAGAAGCTGTTTTGGTAACAGTGCATTCAAAGACTGTTCATCCAGTGGGAGCTATTTATCCTGTTATCACCACGGCTTCAAACTGATTCTATTCCCACATTCAGGTTAAACCATGATGCAGCTGTTTATGTGGTCATGATGTTGCAAAAGAAGAGGAAGAGAAAAGTGGAGCAGGATGTAAAGATGGATGGAGGTGAAGATGAACAGCTCCAAGTAGTGATCGCTATCATATAGCAGAAGAATAAGCAGAGATGACTTGCTGGATAAAGAGAAAATCCTTTCACACCTCCACCATGTGTTCTGAGTCTAGGAGCAGGGCGATAAATTAAATTTCATTTTTGGAGGAAGCAGTTGCAAAAAAAATCCCCCTTCTCAGTCTCAGGAGAGAAGTGTTTAATAAAGTCCAGAAATTCATTAGTTTGGTTCAATCCATAAAACGATAAAAGTCCTGAAAACTAGTCTTAGAGTTTCACCGTGGATGCTGCTGAAAGGAGAAAAACGTTCATATATTTCACATTTCTTTAACTCTAAATTAATTTTCTTTGATAATAGATGATGAAAACAAACAGGTATGACAGCGTTTTTGTCCCTTCACATGATCAAGGAAAAAGTCTCCAATACAACAAGTCCCAGCACGGAAGAAACCAGATCCCTGCTCTCTCTCTTTTCCCAGTCCCTCTGCTCCTACCACTCATCCCTCAGTGCTCCAGCTTTCTTTGATTTCAAATCTACGCAATTCTTTTGTTTTACAGGACAAAACCAGCATTCTTTCTAATTGAGCAAGGCAGCAGCACAATACACAAAGCCTGGCATCATCGTGTTTTCCCAAGACACACACACACACACACACACACACACACACTCAGCGATTCATCACCCTGTTTCCATGTCCGTGAAACACTCATCCATGTGGTTCAGGGTACTGTCTCTTCACCAAACCAGTATATTAAATATTTACCACAATGACATGAACTGGATGGAGAATTGAAAATACTTCCTCTTTGTGTTTGAAATTGTCTGGATTAATCACTTGCAAATTAAGTGTGTGTGTGTTTGTACATGCCCGTGTGTACATCTGCGGGTGCCACCTCCATCTGTGATAGAAAGGTTTCTCAGAGTCTGACAGAGCAACCACTGTAATGGTCAGACTCACACATGGTTACAATTAGACTATATGGCTTCTAGTATCAGGGGAAGAAAAAATAGAAAGCAGACAGGGAGAAAGCAGAGGCCAAACGACTTACATCAGAGGGATGTGGGTGAGAGGAGAGGAGAAGGGAAGGACAGAGGGAATAAGTGAAGATGAGTGAACAAATGATGACTCTGGAGTTGCAGATGAAAAGATAAAATGTAAATGGAGGTGTAGCAGATAGAAAAAGGAGAGGGGAAAGCCTGGTTTTAGTTATTTTCAGTATTGGGCAACACAGATTAGAAATCTCCTCATTTTACTCATCATTGTACACCTAAGCAGCAAGGTGGCTTGTCAGTGATGGCCTCCGGGGGTACGGAGAGCAGCACGGTCCAAAATAGAAAAGGCAAACTAGTAATCTTTGTTGCACCATTCACTTCGCTTTAATCTCCTTTGTGGGGGTCTAATCTGTTCCAGTGGTTTGTGCAGATATAAGACAGGGGTCAGTGACGTAAATCCATGTTTTGAATAAAAAAAGAGGTTTTCAGCTTGGGGAAGAAGAGCACATATGGGAGAGGTTTGCCCTCAGGTCTGTCTGGCAAAAAGCCTCTCTGTGTTTTCTAACATGCTTGGAGTGTTGTGAAAGGGTCTATTTAGAATAAAAAAATCGATCTTTCTTTTTCATCTAACCAATATTACGCATAATGAGTGATAAATCAATATAGCTTAAGGGGACCCACTCATGGGTGGCCTTTGGATAGGTCTGTGCATTGATGAGCATAGGCCTAATTGTATTTCCAGTGGGTCGACCACCACTATCAGTTATTTGTTTTTCTACTTAGTTTTCCTGCTGAACCATCATGGTGAATTGTCATCTGGTTTGTAAGTAACAAAAAACGCTCTGATTGCACATCTCCTTTCTCACCCTTCCCATTGATCCCACTAAAGCAAGCATCCTCTTTCCCATCAGTGTGGCCGAGTGGAGAAACTGCAGACCAGCTGATCATCACAATTCAAATCATCAAATGATCATGTTCTTCTTTGTTTACCTGAACATTAGCAAAGCTTCTTTTTACAGCTTACGCTTCCCACCGGTTTGACGTTTCAGTGGGGAGAACACGGCAGCGCAGGTGATTTTACTACATTATGTTGTCCATTTAAGTAAAACTTTCAAGCTTAGGGATAAAGTTTTTATTCTAATCAGATCTAGGATATTCTAAGACAGCGTTCGTTGAGCAGAGTGGTCTTGTGTTTGTCTTACTGTGAGCAACTAATCAAAGCTCATGAGTTGTGATAATCTATATACTTTCTAGTGAAGGAAAGTAAATTGTTTTTTTTCTGTCCTTTTTTACACACCATTATTTCACTACAAACTATTTATTAGTGTGGCATATTGTCCAACATCATGGTGAAAATAATTATAATTATAGTTACTTTCCATTCCAAGGAATGCTCAGGAAAAATTCCATTTGTAAAGTCAGATTTTCTGTTCTTTACCTTCATGAAGTTGTGCTTGGTGTCCATGAGAAAGTCCAACTGCCAGGGATCCCTCGGGAGAGCTGAAGGACATGACATGGGAGAGACACAAGGTGCAGCCTGTTGACTTCAGAAATGTAAGATAAGCAGTATAAGTGAGTGAACGGAACGACAAAGATACACTCAGCATGAGAAACAGCAGAGAAGAGCAAGACAACAGGAGTCAATGATATTCAAAGCAAAAAAGTTTTCACTGGTATTTGAGTTCACATCTATATTGCTCAACAGCAAACATTGTACAAGAAAAGTCATGATGGGATGAACTCTGCTATGCAGCCATGGAGCATCACTGCTGCCTTGTTTCTTGCTTGCAGCTGTGACATTTCATACACATGTGACCTTCACTTGCTTTGGTTTCAATGTGTATAACCTGGATTTACATTTGCTCGATACAGTCGGCCTGTTAGTCTTTAATCAGCGTACACAACACCAACATTATGTTAACTGTTGCAACAAACTAGCTTTTTATGGGGGATATTTCCCCTTTCATTTAGTTGTATATAGTATTTCAAAGAGCCTCTCTTGCTCGTTCAGTTGAGGCTTAAAGTACATTTTTCACAGCATTTAAGACAGGACTATAAAACAGTGCTGCAGTAGTTTTTTGTATATACACAGCTCAGTAGTATGTGTGTAGTTTTTATTACAGGACTTTGAGGTAAGGCAATGATCTCCTGAAGAACACAACATCTTCACAGCCTCTCTCTCTTGTTTCGGCCTGTTGTGTGTACATTTCTCATTGAGTCATTTCATTGTTGAATTTTTTCACTCTCTGTTTCCCTCATCTCCTCTGTTATTTGTAAACCTCAACATTTTTTCACTAACTTGGTTAGTCTCTGTTATAATTAGGTTTCTTGATTGTGGATATCTTCATTCCTTTTCAGAGTTCCAAGACTCAACTTTATCTAAAGAGCTGTAGGAGTACCTATGTCAGGGTTAAAACAAACACTGTATTTCCTGAATTTCTTGCAGTTATTTAATTAACCAATCTATATGGTTAATTCAGGCATGTCATGGTACTGAAAAATCCTCAACTGTAGGTGAAAAAATGGAAAATTGCTTGCTTCACTACCTTACGCCATTCCCAGACTTCTTCCTGTCCATGATGTTTTCACTCTGACCTTATCTGAACTTTCTACCCCCCTTTTCTTTCTCTTTTTCATGCCCATCTTTTGACTCCCTCTTTGTTTTTTTTAATTCTCATTGTCATCACAGCATCAGCTGTGGTAGCGTCTGCACGAGGAAGACTTTGCAAGTCTTTAATTTGTAAGCAAAACCACACAATGATAGAGTTTTAAAGATGAAATTATGTAAATGTTGAACAGTTTTGAAAAAAAAGCCCAACAACTCTTGCATCTTTTTCTTCTTGTCATCTCGCCACTTCTCTCTTTGTCTTTGTTAGAAGCCGAGCATTGGCCTCCAGCTGGGCGTGTTGCGTGTCAAGGAAAGTTAATTGGCCTAAAGTGGCTTAACGACCATCCAGACTAATGGTGTCCATTTACAGCCAAGTGAACCAAAGCCAGCAAATGAGTGAATGGGTGCACTGCTGTGACCACAGCCTGAGCTGGTCAGCTTGAATTGAGCTCAACCAGAAGCAGGATATATTCCAGCGAAGTTCACTCAGATTTACTAGTTTAATTGAATGCTTGATCCATGGTCAGGGATGCTTTCTTGAACGATGGAAAGAAAAGGGGGTGAACTGTTATGTGGTAATTGAGGGGCAAAAATGTCTGAACCCTGAGAACACAGTTTGATGTCCAGTATGGGATCTGGAGCACAACCTGATTTCATGCTGTTTTCTTTTGGAGTTTTGGAACAACTTCAGCTTTGACTTTCTTAACAAAAGGGAGCAAAGCTCAGATGAATAGAGTGTTATGCTCTCAAGATTGTGGTCACTTTTCATGTGGAAACACATTAGCTGACATCTTATAACATACATACGACAAACCCAAATAAGAGTTAATATGGCATGAAATGGCTATTTGCAATGTGTTGCAAGTCTGAAACTGCATTTAACCCCCAAAACCCACCGCACGCGGCAGCGGGGCGCAGGCGCCAAGGAGCGGTCGCGCGGCTTTGCGCAGCTCGGAGTCTTCACAACATCGCTGGAAATACCGCGGGTTTTCAGCTTCCATCGGAGTTCCTCCTGCTTGTATTTATCAATTTAATCACGTCACTCCACGCTCCTGCAGCACGGCTGCCGTCAGGTTTTTTTTCATATTCCACTCTGCTGGCGAATCCACTACTGTGTGACATCATTCAAATATAAGAGATCCGAAACTACTGATGACAACAAGACCTGTTTCACCATAAATATACTTTCATACAGTGCAATAATTAAACATTATTTATCAAGACATTTTTTAGAAAGATCTGGGGTGAAGTTATCTGGGGGAGAGATGGTTCTTCAGCGCACCGCGCATTTACAGGAGAACACGGCCGGGGGGCGTGATATTTCGCAGGAAAAAACGATATACAGTGTTTTATTGTTAAAATCCACGGGATCCACTTTGTTTTTCATCGACTGACTTCCTGCCTGAATGATCCCATCTGCTCAAATTGACGAGGAACACAAGCGGCAAGCGGCAAAAATAGAACAGCCGCGTATTTTAAAGAAGCGGCAAGCGACGGCACTTCTGGGGCGCTTCAGAAACCTCTGCGCGGCGCCGCTAGCTCAGGAGGAAGAGCAGTCCTCTGTCAACTGGACAGTTGTCGGATCAATTCCAACTCACTTCCCTCGACTACATGCCGCATGGTTCTTCAGCGCCTCACATTGCTTCCCGCTGCGTCTCCCTGGGAATAATTGGGAGTGATGACAGAAAGCCCTTAGTATGTAAAGTCATGAGTGTGTGTGTGTGTGTGTGTGTGTGTGTGTGTGAACTGGCGAATGTGACGTGTGATGTAAAAGCTGAAATGAGGTTGATGAGGCGAAACATGATATTTGGTATATGGTCAATAAATAGAAAAATTGCTGTATTGTGTCTTCCATATCATTTCAGCTTTTTCTGGGATTTTACACGAGGTTATAAAGTTATAACTCACTTATTTAGAAAAAGGTAAGGTAAAGATAGCTTTAACTAAACCTTAACAAACTGCAAGTGAAAGTGCCTAGCTGTGGAATTAACCTACTGGGGTTAAACAAGATAACTATGTAAAGGTGGTCTTGAAAGGTGGTCTTTGTGGGCTTTGGGACTTTCCCTCCAGCCACCTTAAGAAGATATAAAGAACAGTCCTCCTGGGAAGGAAGAGAGGCTGCTAAAACTATAATTTTCATT
>JBBBVT010000006.1:21642375-21655734 GCA_037177035.1 Craterocephalus eyresii
CTCTCTCTCTCTCTCTCTCTCTCTCTCTCTCTCTCTCTCTCTCTCTCTCTCTCTCTCTCTCTCTCTCTCTCTGCATACAGGTCATCTAATCAGAGCTTCTTATATGGATGCTGTTTTACTGAGATTACTGGTGCAAGATTTCTCAATTTTAAATTAGTCAATAATTTGAACTGCTAAGTGTGACGGTATGGCTGTATCCATTTAACATGGTGGAGGTTCTCTATTCTCCAAATGATTGACATCTGTAGCACGCTGCTCTTCACTGATGTGTTTCCAGCGGTCACATAATATGAACTTTCTTTCAAATTTCTTTGAGATGTTGGGGGAGTTCGACACAAATACCAAAACAAAGACATAAATTGGCGACATATGTGCATTATATAGAATAATATAAAATAAAATCCGCAGTGCAGTTGTTTTGTTCTGCACACACGAAACCATAGATGAGTATGGACATGTGCTTTCCACCCAATTTTTTTTTTCTCTTTTTGGATTATGTTTTGGGTTGAAACTCAATTCCTAGATTTCATTTTCTTTTTAACCATATTTTGCTTCCTTGACAGTTAATCAGGTGTAAAACCTCATATTTTTCACTAATCTGTATCAAACCACGAACTTATTAGCATTATTCCCTCATATTTTATCTCTTGGCATAACTTTTACTTTCTCAGTGCACTTCTGAACCATCCCATATGCCAATGCTGAGCTGATGTTTTAGCGCAGGGATTTGTGGTCAGTGTTTGAGCAGATGTTGAGCAACATAAAAACCTTGGGAGAATGTAGCAGTTCCACATGTGTGTTGAACTCCGCTTTGGGCTTCTTTCTGAGAAGAGTGACACAACAGGATGCCAACCCTTAAAGCATGTCAAGTTTAGTTGCCCCGGCTTCCATTGTCTTTTCTGGCTTTGATTTTTACTATCACATTAGATGCAACTTTTACATTTCCCTGACTGTACTAAACCTCAGGTCTTTGTTTTCTATCCCGCTAAACTCCATAATTTATGTGTGAGAGTTCAGCTTTTGTAGTTTATTGTTCTGAGTATTAAGTATTGGAGTGGGTAGTTTTATTGGAAGGATGAAAGTCTTTGGTCCCATGCTGAATATTTCCTCTTCCCTTCTTTTTTTTGATCAAGAACTTGATACAAGAATCCATAATGAACTGTAATTGTAAAAATTTTTTTTACTTTTGATGAAGTTTGGACATTGGCTTAGTTGTGCCAGATTTTTTTTTTTCATTTTATTTTCATTGATCAGTGAAACTTAATTCAGCACCTCAAAAATAATAATAGTTTTGGAAAGTTTCTTGGCCATAAAAGGCTTGGAATATATTGAGCAGGAAATGCAATCACTCATCAGGTCGGGAGTATTCCTCTGATAAGCTTGTTATGGTTTAATGACTGGAATTCATACAACTTCGCGTGACACAGTTTCACCGGTCTGAGGTCTGGAAGTTCCAGTATTCTGTTATTTTTCGATAAACAACGACCGATCTTATCTTTACAGACTGATACTAACTCCATGAATATGTCTGAGAACTTTACAGCACAGTGAGTGTAATTTTATCAGTCGATATCTTGGCGAAGACTGTTGCACTGCCTGGCCATTTGTTCATCAGCCTGCAGCCTGTGACTCACAGTGTCGGAAGGTTGGAAGAAGAAGAATTTATTGCTGGAACAATGCTGGAACAATGATCCATCAAATCTGTGAAAGTGTCAGATTTCACATTTTTCTCTTGTTTTTGCTCCAAAAAGGATACATACATATAAAAAAATTATGAGGGCTGATAATATCAAGACCAAAAGCTTTACCCTCTCAGCTTTGGATGATATATTTTAGGTATTGCTTGAAATTACTGTAAATTATTATTATATTACATTAGTATGTAAGAAAATTTTCCAACCACGTTTGTTTGAACATGTCTAGAATCACAGATAAGTGAACACGTGTGAGATATCTAAAGCTCTAGTACAATGTGAACATTATCTCAGTAAAGGCGAGCAGAATAACAGTAGGGTTTTAGTACCGGCCATTCAGGCAAGGCATTCAGAGTAATAAATATGTCACAATCTGGCACCACACAATGCTAAATACTTTTCAAGATGCATTGTGGGTAATTTTGAATACACAATTTTTTTCCTTCTGGACATTCCAACACCCCTACAAGATGGCGTGACCCTATATAGAGCACTAAGTAGGGCATAGGGTTCATTTTTGGACACAGCCGTGGTGTGATTTCAAGTCTTCACCGAGTAAAAAAAAAGAAAAAAGAAACTCTACACTACAGTGATGTCAGTAAATACAACTGAACCAGATGCTTGGCATACATGGACCTCCATCTTTGTTTGCGTTCACATTGCAGAGAAAGGTGTTCATTTATGGGCAAACTATTTCATGCCTGTCAAACAACAACTCTGTAGAGAATGAAATACAGTAAAATCTTTCTACCCAGGACTGAAGCTTTGGTGATGTCACCCTGCAGGTGTTTTCAGTTTGAATGATTGGAAACACCTGTGGGTCGACACCGGCTTAGGTGTGGTCAGCTGTCAGTGTGTCTTCCATCTATGAGTTTGTCCACACCCTTTCCAGTGGATATTGTGATTGATTTACACCTACATGGCAGTAAAGGAACTGAACAATTTTCAGCATTTTCATTGCATCACTGTTGGGAAATTGTTGCATAAAAAAGCTCACTGGAATCTATCCATCCTGTATAAACTAAGGAAATGTAAACTGTAACTTCCATTTGGCCTTGAACTATATCAAGTCTTTGAAAAACTATGAAAGCTCATGTTTTGGCAAGAAACTGTGTTATGAAGAACCTCCCATACATTCATATTACAAAAGGGCATTGTTGCCGCTTTGGAGCATCATGAAATCTTGTTTCAATAGAAATGAGAGAAAACAGAGTGAGGGTGGAAGGAGAAGACATGTTAACAAACTTTGCTAGCTTGAGTTTGTTTATTAGCATATGCAGGCAATTGTAGCCTTGGGACTCTTCTTGTTTAGTTCAGTATTTATCTCAGTGACCCAGAATAATACAAAATAAACAGATATCTGAGTGGAGCGCTTCTCTTTATTGACTAGAAACCTGTTTCAACCAAGTACAGTTACATACTTTGCTGTTACAGTTCGACACATATTTTGCTATTTAACAACAAAAAGAGAAAAAATATGTGAATGACAATATCTTCATTAGCAATGATCCTCTATTACAATATTGTTTAATTGATGACACAAAGTAGAAAGAGAAACGTTTTTGGGATTTCACACAGAATACATTCCCAATGAAAGTAGATGCACTTGAGCAAGTTGCCCACGTATGACTGTGTACAGTATGAGGCTGCCCACCTCATACACACTCTAACAACAGCTGGCATTCAGATATTTTCCCCTCCTTCTCTTAGACAATTTAAAGCCTCTGTCACAACACTGGTCAAATCTTAAACCAGTTACAGGATAATAACTTGAAAATGACTAAGGTCAGTCTTCTTGGAGAACAGGAGGGAGACAACCCCCCAGAATGAAATAATACTAGGTCCAGATTCTGTCAGTACTCACCTCTTCCCACTTCTGCCGATTTTGTCATAATGTGCAGCAAATAATTGCCTTTTTTGTTCTCTTTGTTCACCTGACAAGGTCAACTTGATTTAAAATCACATATGTGAGTCATAACCACCCTATACATCACGATGACTAAACAAGAATTCCTCAGGAGTACAAGTCTGGGTTTGAACGCGATCTCTAAATCAAAGGCATCTCCCATACAAGGACAAAAATGTTCTCATTCAGGTGAAACAGTCATAAAACCTGCGGCAGACTTTAAGTTTTACGGAAATGGGGTTTATGCAAAAAAAAGGTTTTCAATCAGACTGTAGATGTGAGCAGTGATGTAAACAGAATTATGTTTACGATGATAAACATAAAATGTTTACTAATAATCAAATAAAAAAAAGCTGACATGAAATGAATCATCAGAAGAACCTTGTGAATCTATCTTATCTCGTGGTTATATGCAAACATCTGACATCCATTGATAGAAATCACTGATGAATGTAGCATTATTAATTAGTCCCTAAAGTATTGCTTCCTCACTGCAGTGTCAGGCTTGACATTATTATTTTTATTTTTTTACTTTTTAAAAACTTATTCATCTTCATTTCTGTATTTTCATATGGAGGGACGGGGTGAGTGTACCTGTGCTCTGTGTTAGTGTGTGTGCGCGAATGTATGTGTATATATTCATTATTATGTGTGAGAGAAATACTGAAGTGTATGTTTTAAGTCTGTTACATCATGTTGTATGAAAGTTTTCAATTTTTTTATAAAAATATTTTACAATGTGAAGTATTTTGGGTTGCTCCTAAGTGCTTTACAGATAAAACTGAATTGATTAATTAATTCAGTTCACTGCCTGCTTCTTAACAATAATATACAATGCATATTACAGTGCATGAAACCTGCAACAACACTGTTGATTTTAAGAATTAAATATCATAGCAGCAGACCTTTGACAATTTCTCACTTCAGAGCAGAAATTTGCATCTCATTTGCAGAGTTTGAGACAACACAACACAAGTTCATTCAAATTAAGTAACTAATAAACTTCGTAACTAACAAATAAATAGTCAAAGGTTTCAAAGTAGACAACACAACACAACTTAAGTTCATTCAAATTAAGTAACTAATAAATTTCGTAACTAACAAATAGTCAAAGGTTTCAAAGTAGTTAGTCTTTTTGCCCAGTTCCTTACACTGACATGCAAATCGTCTGTAAAAGGTCTCATATGTGATGATACGCTGACACAGGTTTGAGCAGCATCGTGCGCTGGCAGCTTATTTCAACAGACCATTTCTCTTATGAAACTAAAACCCCTGGTGCACATAGATTAGAGTTGATTAAAGCTAATAGTTTACTCCGTACTGACCCTGTTTCTCTCAAGAGTCTTCCCAGAGAAAAAACACACCGCAAAATTCAGAATCACTTTATCCTTTCCAGCCACTGGGTATGCTCTGTACATGCCAGGAGCGGTGTCCTTTAAAAAAAGAATCCCCCTCTCCACTCTGTCGGTTGTTTAGCCTCCTTTGTCTTGCTGTAACTGTGCTGGTAAAATGAAATGGGCCTGTGTGAATATACAGAAGCAAAACTGACAGTCAACTGCTATAATTACAGCAGTTTCCATTCCTCCCCTCCCCATGAAAGTTAGCCAGGTATTACATTAAAGCACAACTGGTATAAAGGACCCCGGCTTGACTGCTTGATGTGCACTGCTTGGTCTAAAACAGTCCTCCAGACATAAACCTGCTTTCTTCAAAGTCTTCTCAATCTTAAATGAGCAGTAATTACTAGGGATGGAAATTGAAAGGTGTTCTTGTAGAGAACCGGCTCCCAGTGGTTAGATTCCCTGGAATCCTTCATCTGTCTACCTAAACAATCCTGCTTATGGTTCTGATAACGTCTGAAACATGTGTGTGAAGACGTCACGTACACAACTAGCTCCATATTGTGGCTCAAGACACTTCCAAAGTGTTGTCCAGGGTGAAATGGTCTGACATGTGGATATATTTCACTAAAACGGACAACAATGGGGTAAGTTGCAACACGTGCATGCTTTGATCAGCTCAAAGGGGGGAATACTTCTAACATGCTGAAACATTTTGTCTACGTAATACATAAAACAATCTGTTTACATAAGGGATAATGCCCAATGAGCTGTCCATTATCAGAACCATCTGACGAGAAGCGGATTCTGCGAAGTCCATTCATTTCTGATAAGTTTTTTGCTAGAAGTGACTGAGTGAACTATTTAATATCTCTTGTTGTGATGCTTAGCCAAGGTAACCGGGTCTGGTCACAGACCCTGCAGCGCGGTTGGGTGCAGCTGTTATATATTTGCACGAAATCACCCTTGATGGTGAAATGTGATAGAGGTGTTCATGTCAATACAAAATGCCTGCCTGTAAACAATGCCATTTGCACTATATTCATTAACTAAATGAGAATCAGTGAAAGAATCGTTAAAGAACCAAATTGTTAAGCGACATCGATAATGAAATTACCTTAGTTGATTGGTTTGCTTCAGCAGCTTCGGTGCTTCTCCCTAACAGTTTACTTTACAGAATTGTGTGTTTTTGCTTGTGCACTTAACAAATACTCAACAAGTTTAAATACAGTAAAAGAAAAAAATTCTCTAAACTGACTTTTCTATTTTGTCCCAAAAAAGCCTTTCCCTCGAAAGTGCATCAAAATGTCTATGATGCTACATTGGAAGAACTCGCTATGCAATTATGGTCTTTCTAAATTTTATAACAGTAACAGTCTTCGCTGAATAAGCAAATTCTCCATCGTCAATTATTTCCTGTGCAGCTGGTTTTGATACATGCATGTTGCAGTGCTTGAATACAGAGAAACAGAGATCCCACCAGATTTTGACTTTGCATTTCTATCTCCAGTTCAGCCTCAGCATTGCAATCACACATAATATCTTCACTTTCTGAATAAAATCCTCTTCTGACTCAGCCAATGAGAGGGTATGTGATGCAACAATCTCTGGCCTGACATAAGTTAAATTGACTAAATGTAAGATTTTGCTGAAAACTATCTTTACAATAGCCTTTTTATTTGACCCTTTATAATTAAAATATCGTTTCATGAGCCATAAGTTAAAAGGGCATGTTAAGAGATATCTGTAAAGAAAAAAATCCTTATGCCTTCCCCTCAACATTGTCAATTTTTTAAAACTCTGTCTATATTAATAGAAGACCTTTTTTACCTCTAATTGTATCTTGTTTTTCATCATGATCTGTTATTTCACCTCTGCATAATCCAAGATATACATCATCCGAACCTTTCTGTTGCATTTTCATGTTTTTAACCATCGTTTCTTATGGTACACGTGTTCTCTGATAGACTCAAGGCTTCAACTCATCTGAAAGCTAATCCTGAAAGTCACAGATCTAGTTTTCTTTCAGACACATGTACCTCCTCTCATTATCGTTGAGTTGTTTTTACTGAGGAGAAGACGGGACATTTGGATGTAAACCAAAAGAGGTACGTGGACCAAGGGCTTGAGACAACTACAACAATTGAAATCAAATAAAAAAAGAAATAACACCACAAGGGACCAAGAAAATAAGTCTTTTTTCAGGTTTTCAGTATCAGCATGACCTGGATGACAGAGAACCTGCTCCGGTTTGTGCATGTTAAGCTTACTAAGACCATCAAACTGAAATAATGTGCTTACTTTTTAAATGTTTTCTGTATTGCTTTCAATTATAGTAATTCCGTCCTCCTCTACAGTGCAATGTTTTATTGAAATGAATGAACAAATTAACTGAATTATTAACAATAAATCTAGGATTAGACATACAATAGAAGATGGACTGATACAGGTAATAGTTCCTTATATGACAGATCTGCCCCTATGGCTAAACATTCATTAGGATCATGCACCTTCAGAGATTTGTAGGTACTGTAAATCAATGTGGCATTCGCAGTGATGTGGGCTCTGCATTAGTCTCAAGGTGAAGAAACAGCTGAGTCAGAAGCTGAAGCTCTCCATTTCCTATCAGTCTGTGTTCCTGTCCTCAACCACAGTCATGAGCTGTGGCTTCTGACCGAAAGAAGAAGATTGTGGACACATGCATCTAAAAATTAGTTTTTTAGTAGAACCTGTGGCCTGAGAATGCCACAGGATCCCTCCATGCAAGCTAGAAAGGTCAGGGAATGTGACACCTTGCCTTTCCAGATTAAACTGTTTCCCCCACAACCTGACCTGGATAAGTGGTAGAAGATGGATGGATGGACCATTTCGTTTTAACTGAGAGTGGTATAGCGGTAAATGATATTTGGATAAATGACAAAAAAAGACATAATGCAGGCATGTCTGACTCATGTGTTTATATTCCTGTAATTTATTTCCAGCCAGTTTCACTGTGCTGCATTTGTTTCAGTCACTCAAATCTGATGTGTTTAAAGACACATCAGATTTGAGTTTTTTAATGCACACAAGATAAATTATACAGGCTATATAGTTCAGCTTTTCCATGAAACACTGGTATTACAAAGACATTGTTCATAGAAAACACAGTTTCAGCTTTTAACAGTTATTCATTTTTCACCACTATTACACAAATCATTTAGAAATTAAGCAAATTGCCGCTCTTCTATGGTACAATTCATTTTTCCTATGGGGCATCCTGCTCTCATCTCACTTTCCACCCTAAAACTGACTGTCTCATCTGGGGAGACTGCATCTGGCTTTGCCCCATTTAGTGAAAAAAACATTTGTAAAATAACTTTTCAATGGCAACACTAACATACACAGGTGTAAAACATAGACCTTAATCTTTGTATATATGTTCTACTAAGGAATTTATACAGAAGTCTACATGAGTTAAATAAGAGAAGACAGTTTATTTGTCCATGCCAACATGAACTAACCATAATACTTGGCCCTCATTCAAATTGGAGTAGTTTGGGTTTTATCTCAATCCAGACTCGATATATAACATGTCGACTGGTTTCCTGGATCTGGTTTAAACAACTTTGGGGTTCAGGCGTAAAGATTTCCAAAAGTTGCAGGAGAGGCAAGCTCCAGGTATGACTTTATTTAAACTTCAGAGTTTGTAAACAAGTAACAAACAATATCCAATCCGTGATCAAGAAGATTAACAGGGAATCAGGAATGGGCAGCATCTCTTTGAACACATAAATCCAGACTTATAAACTTGGTTAAGGGCAAGATAAGAGCAGGGTCAAACAGGCAGGCAACGGTTATTAATGTAAAGGCAGAAATAAAACCAAGGGACAAGGCTGAGTAAGAAATCCATGATGCTGAAATGGTATAAATTTCAGGGATTGAGTAGCTGAGGAATGATGCTGGATCGCCGAGAAAGTGGCAACAGACAATCTGGCACTGGAGGAGTAACAAGAGGTGGCTTACATGCAAGAAACTGTGTGTGTACCATGAGTGTGACTACGAGGTATAAGTGGACCTAAATGTGAGCTGTGGCAAGCAGATCAGATCATGACTTATTCCTTAATATCCTGAAGTTCTTTTAGCCAGCTTTCCCATCATTTGTTTTTAAAGTATAGTAACAATTTTCCAGATTTCTTAGAGATCTTAAACTCTTCTTTGGCTGCCTTTTGTTTCCTTCTGTCAGATTTGTCATGCCACTGCTGTATTTCAGGGATGCCCTTTTGACTTCTGCCTCATTTCGAAATGATTTCCAAATGTTGCATTTGCAGTGAACGTGGGGATAAATAGTGTTCACAGTTAAATCTGAACAGGACATCTGGTGGGCTATCCAGCTGTGTAAATGGTGTGCAAACTCCCACTTGGTGCACCAATATTCACCAGAATGGTGTGGCATCACTTTCATATTTATTTGCCTTGATGTTGCAGAGATTTCTTTGCAAACTCTTAAGGATCTTTAAAAACACATCAGTCATCTAGAGTTTGAATGCAGAATTGAGCAATCGACCGGATTAGTTTGCAAGTTTATTCTTTTATCCTGCTCAGTAAATATGCCCCAATAGTTTATTTAATCCTGGATTCTGTTTATTAATGTAAGAGCATCTTAAACATCAAACAAGGTTTTGATGTAGTATATTTGCCATCTGTTAAGCAAAAATGTTAAATTGGAATGAAAAATGGTGAATTAGACCCATATCGACTAGATACTTTACAGTGAAACTCAGACTTGAACACTTCCTGTGGAACTGGGATATCTGTCATCTGCAGAAATACTCAGATGTTTCTGTAGTTGGAGGCGTATTTGTGATAGGCAGGAGGTTGACCAGACAACTGGTAAACCGTTTTATGGCACAACGTTGGAACAGTCCCTTCCTCTTGAACATGAACAAAATAAAATACATTATTGTAGACTTTAGGAAGAGTAGGAAGAGGAATCTATCCAGTTTTGATGAGTAGTCATATGTGCAGGTTGATTTGCTGCCAGTTCTCACCAGTATCCACAGCCATTGTTGTCACTATTATACCATTCCACATATCTTATCAGAGCTTTAAAAAGTACTTCAGCTAAAACCCATGACATTTCTTTTAATTCTTCTTGCTCACAACTGCATACGATAAACAAACAGTTGCAAGTTAATAGCGAGTTAACCCAAAGGAAAAGAGTAAATGAAAGAGAGAAGAAGTATAAAACCCAGATGTAAAACGTACTGTGTTCTGGCACCATCCACTACTTCCTGTAAATCCATCTCTCAGTCTGACTGAGTAAAATCAGCCTGCTCAGAGCAGAAACCTAATGGCCCATGTGTGTGAGACTGATTGGCACAGATAACACCTGCTGAATGATGTGACAGCAACACAATCAAATAAAAGGTGTGCTAACAGCTAGATTATAGTTGGGTACACCTGCAACGATTCTAACATTTTAGGAGATATGAATGCCTTTCCTTATTGCTAATAACAAACCTACCACGAGACAGAAAGTGCAAGTCAAAGAGAAATGCTAGAGGAGGGTAAGAGAAAGTCAGAGGTGGGTGCACAGTCAGCCGAGCAGCCAGCAATGCAGTCATCCATCCAGTCTCCCAGACAGACAACATCCTGGTTACTGTTCGCTCTCCAGGTGAAGGAAGTCATTGGCCCACTCTTGTGAGTGTGTAACTTACGGACACTGTTTAGGAGAAAGTCGGAGAGAACATCTGCTCCTGACTGAGCAACAGACGGTGCACTGTCATGACAGGGATCTTTGTTGTCTATCTGAAGATCGAACTTTCTCTTGGTCCTAAAAGATTTTATTAGAGGAATCACTCTGAATAAGTATGTAGTTCCCGACCTCAGTTATTTCACACATGATACCTCAGGGGGTAACTCCTTCATAGCTAACTAGTGTTTGTGTGACCTGAGCTTGCTTTTATCTCAAAGCATCAGGCTGTGAAAGTGAATGACTTTATGCAATGAACTTTTAAAAGGTTTTCACATGTTCAAGCAACAGCAGGAGCCACAGCCAGCGCTTCATCCCTGCAGATGTTAATAAAAACAGGTGATTAGTGCATGAATAACTTGAATTCTTTGCAGTGGTTTTCTTTCCAGGTTTTACAGTTTTTCAAGTTTTGGATCCTGATTTCTTATGAGTAGACACATGCTGTTGACAGTATTTTTCTAAAAACACCTGCATGGTGTCTATGAAGACCTCAGGGGCTGCGGAAAGTCTTTGAAGTGGTGGAAACAGCACACACAGCCAGACAGAAACACAAACAAACTGTGAAGCTCAACACTGATGGCAACATTAACCCTCAGATCAGTTTGCTTTATTTCAAGAGGTCCTCTAAAGTAATATGGGCCTATGTGTGTTATCCAGCTGGGAACCTCTGGAATTCACAAACTGTGAAGACAATAGAAGCACCAGCTTCTGTATCAGGTCATTGCTTAAATTCTACATTTTGGCAAGATGGACAAGAAAGATGAAGAAAAACTGTGTCAAGGAAAACGCATTTACCACCAGCTTTGCCTTAAAACAGATTTTATATGGCAAATAATCACTACTTATCAGTCCTGTCCTCCTTTCTTCTCATATTGCCTCTACTCAGTCAGTGGGTCAGGGGCCCTGATTGCCCTGAACAGTAAACACCTCCTTCAATTTGTCTTTAAAACTTCCAAAACATACTTCAGAGTTCTGATGATGAATGACAGTACATTGGTAAACATTTATCTTCCTAGTCTAAGTTTAAAAACACCAGACCACCTCACATATGAATCTGAAAGAGCTAATAAATACTTTGCCTTTCTGACCTTGATAAGCCAAAAGACCTTCCCATTATGAGATAGGCCCAACCATTCTTCTTCCTTATGACTCTAAAATCAACAATGAACTTTAAAAATAGTTGATGCGGACATTAATAACTTTTCTATCAACACTTTTTTTTACTTAAATACACGAAGAGCTGATAACATGGGGCCCTCAAGCAGTGAGGCTGGTTGTGTGGTCCTCTCAATACTCAATACTCACATTGACACCAACAGAATTATCTCCAACTTTTCCAGATGTGTTCAGGAGTTGGACAGTTTGATACTTGGCTAAAAATACTAAAACCAAACATTGTTTAGATTTGAAAGATTTACAACAATAATTAAATAAATAAAAATCAGTACCCATTTCAGAAACTTTTAATGGTTTGGTGCTTAAATGTATATATAAATGGGATATCTGACAGCATCTGATGACAGATACGGACGTGGTTATCACATTAATCTTTGTATTTTTAAAGAAAAATTTAACTTATTTTCACACAGTCATGTAGGAAAGTCTGAAATTATTAAATGGTCAGTATTTTTAAACAAATCATCGAGCATTTTCCACAGACAAAAAAAAGAAAAACAATTATGATGAAAGAAAAGGAGAAAGCTACCATGCTAATTACATTTGCTTGACTGACTGACACACGCAAAGTCTAATAAATATATATAAATATTTATATTTATATGAGTTTTCTCTCTAATGTTAGCGAGCTGGTCAGATAGCATGAGAGATGTTAGCCAAAGAATTTCCTTTTTGTTTCGTGCTTTGATGTCATGTATAGAAAATTGGTCATATATGAACAAATATGCCAGTGTACTGATGGATGTGGACATTTTTTTCATTGGATTTCACATTCTGACATTGACACAGAAATAGTACTGAAACAGATGTGACGCAATCAGCTACAAAAAAAAAAAACACACAACACAGCCGATGCATGGATCGTTCTGATCTGCTGCTCTTTTTGCTCCATCATGTTTACAACGCAGACCTTCAGTCTTTCTGTGAATTTAAACCAACTACATTCTGTGTAAAGGTCTCTTCTACTAATCATTTGGCTACTGCTGCACCCAAATGTGTTTCAGTGAGTTGTTGCCATCCTATGATTCAACTATTATAGGAAAGCTACAAAACCAGCTGGGATCTGCAGGCGCTTTATAAAAGATCAAGGTTTTCCATTAGATCACCAGTCTGTTCACGAGATGTTAGAGGCAGAAGTCTCCTGTCTGACTTGTCCTAACAAAACACAGAGACTCCGATTTTGTCCGAAAAACACAGTTCACAGTTCTGCACTAAGTGATACCAAACATGCAGATCTTTGTGAAGACTAACAGCTCATGCTAGTGCTGAAATATGTTAATACTTGTCTTCCACAACTGCACCAGTAAAATCTTTATCTAAGCCCCACTGGAATAATACTGGTTTTAACACAGCTTCAGTTGACTGTGTTAAAGGACATATCCCATTTTATAGCCTTCAGCAGCTGTGGAGTGTCAAATGCTTGTGTAACGCATCAGACGGGGCCAAAGGCTTTAATATGTGAATATCAGAACTGTGGACCTTGGGCAGCAAATCAGTGTCTGTAATAATCAG
>JBBBVT010000006.1:21733486-21751102 GCA_037177035.1 Craterocephalus eyresii
GTCCTGGACTACCTCCCAATCTGGGCCACCCGTGCCGCGCCCGGGCCCGGCCTGTTTGCATTCACATGGACAAAATCAGTGGTCAAACGTGCTCGGGCCCAAGCACGCCATGTGAAAAGGCCCTAATTTACAGTCAGACTGTGGTAAACAAAGAGTTAAAGCTCCAATATTCTCCAATATAAGTTCTGCTTGTTTACATGATCATTGAGAAGACCCAGCATCATTACCAGTAAAGACTTCATTATAAAGTAAAGCTATATGGAGGAATTTTTCTTATAGATGGGATTTATGGCTCTTTGAAGGGAGATGGGTCTTGGCGATTCGTTCCTTTCAATAAGTTATTGAGAAGACTGCCACCACTTTATTTATTTATTTATCTATTTACTTATTGTTTCAGGAGTCAATCATAGGTAAATTATTATCAAGGAAATAATCCCTGGTAGCAGTTATAAGGTAAGATTTGGATCTGAACGTTTCAAATGCCCCACCAATACATACTCTGTTGGTGGAAATTATTCTGAAATATGGGGCATAATTTCATTTGGCTTGTGTGGACTCATACCCCCATGCATTGACACTGAGATCACTATTTTAGATTTCCATAGAACCCTGTGGCATAACAAAAACTAAGCAGGCTTCAATTAACTTCCATGTAAACCTACTTTATTCCAAGATTTTTCAAAAAATAATATTTTAAGTGGGGCAAATAACTCACATCTAACAAAATATAACGAATGAAAAATATGTACTGATACAAATTTGACTGGATTTTCTTTCAAATGAATACAGAAAGTTTACAGGGAAGACAGGAAATATCTAAAAATTTGGGACACATACCTACACATTGTTTCAATCCAAGCATGCCCTCCCATGTCCGCAGCTTCCCCGAGGCATGAAAAAAAAAAGCTTATGGCATTAACATGGCCCCCTGACTTCCCTAATCCTGATCTGATTGAGCAGCTGTGGGATATTCCAGTACAAGCCTGATCCATGGAGACCCCAACCTGCAACCCAAAGGACCAAATAGTCCAATGTCATGAGCTTCTCTCACACGCGCACCCCTTTCCATTAATCTGACAGCAACTGAGTGTCTCAGCAGCATGACTGAATAAGCACCCTGGTGAGACAGTAATCTCACCAGGTTGGACCGAGGAATGTTTACATACCACTTCCAACACATCCCAAGTCTGAAGTGAGTGCAGGATCGGATGGGCATGCACACCAGTTGTGGGTTCTGAAATGGATATTGTAAACGTTTCAGTATTTTCATAAATTGCATCATGATAGATTTAACTGTTTCTCAAAATTTTCTCTATTCATTTCTTTATGTCACAGTTGGCTACATGTTTGATAATATTTTAGTTTTTTTTCATCTCAGACTTCCAGCAGACAGCTCAGAGATAATGATGATGAAGATTGCTTTTCCAAGAAGAGTGAAAGATTATGTTTAATTGATGTCTATACTAGATGTGTATTAGCATCCTTGATCGAAAGCTTTTTATTCCAACCAATATTCAAGTTGAAATAAAGAAGTTTAGTACGCTAATGTGAATTGCAATGGAAAGGTTTTTATACAGTGCAGTCATAGGCTGAGAGCAATCACCCTGCCACTGCCACAGGCAGACAGTGTCTGAATGAAGAGGAAGAACATGAACTTTACCGTATGCTTTGTCTAAACGACTAGATGTCATAAACTTTATTACGTTATTGAGCTCTGGAAAGGGTCATGGTCTCCACATGAGCCCTCACTTCTCTTCATTTTTGTAGTAAATTATTTTCTAAATAATCTTCAGGAAGAGTTGCTTCAGAGCTGTTATTTGGATGTTTTCTGATATTTGTTTTCCTCTCCATCAAGATGATCCCACAGTGCTTCAAGAATGTTGAAGTCTGAGCTCTGCGGAGGAATCATTACTTCATAAGACTTGCTTGAGCAGATTTTCAGTCCAATTCTTGCATGTAAGCCGGATACATCTCTTAGCTGCTGTGCTGGGACTTAATAAAACTTGTCTTATTTACTGGCGATGTCACTTTCAGATACTATTCATCACCAGCAGTATTTTTAGGCTCGCCACTTCTTTTGTTCTCCACTTGTCCAATTTCTTATTTTGGAGGACACGCCATGCTAAGACATGTTTTCAGCCAATAGCTCTTTGGGAATAAAGAAAAATGCAAATTTGTGTCTGTCAGGTATTTCTTATTGATCAAAACCACTTGAGAAAGATTACAAGAAAGCCTGGCTCTGTGAAATCGAAATACAGAGGCGGTTGGCTCCAAACTTATGCATAAAACTGTAAGTAATCACACAAATGGCCAAGAAAGGAGTCACAACTTTTGCATCTGTGTAAGATTTTCTTAAACAAAAGAAAATTGAATAATTTTTTAGAGGCCAGCATTGAGTGCTGGAAAAAAACCTCCATGCTGTGCAGGACCTGAGAAGAACTTTCCAAACTTCTGATCAGAAAAACAAACAAGCAGATGAGCTCACACTGCGCCAGCTCATTACAGGCCCATCAGTAACCTCTTGCCTAACTCATATGACTGACAAGTTGATTTGAGCAAAACTGCCTCCACAGAGACCATCAAGTCTGACAAGCTGAACCGCTGCCTGTATAGGTTTTGATTTATTACACATATCATTTGTGTGAATTTATCCTGAACTGGTGGGTTTTTAGAACAGAATAAACATGAATTTTACAATTACACACCCTAAAACTGAACCCAAACCAAAACATTCAGCTGTGCTTCTGCAATTGATTCATAACCAGATATATGTTGTGAAAAAAAGACTTACCCCCTTCACCTAATTCACATGAAGTGACTCCAAGAGTTGAACAATTGTTTGGTTTTGTAATCATTTATTGTGCCAAAAGTTGTCTATGTAGCTACAAAACAAGAAGGAGAACGTTTCTGTTTTTTTTAAAATACATACACATTAAAGATAATTGTTTTATTCAAACACTGCTTCACTGACCTCACTTTATCTCATTCTTTGTGTCTTGTCTCTAGCTTTCTCTCCAGAGCCACTCAAACTCACACATGCCCATAGCGACCCCCCCATTCATAGCCAGACAAAAAGCTTTAAACAGCAGCACACAAGCACAGCTGAGGCACAAGAGGAGCACCATCACACCACACGGTCTGTCTAATCTTTCGAAACACCTGCTGAGGAGAGTGCTGAGAGCCTGCTGGAGAATGTCTATCTCAGTAAGAACAGGCTTGTACCCTCATCAGAGCTGTGATTGGTAGTGTTATCTATCCAGATTTATGATGTGATACCACCATATTTGACCTCTAGCAAAGAGTTTCCTGCTGGTCTGTGGGTGGTTGCTGGTTTTAATTTTAACAGAGAAAAAAAATATAGACAGAATAAGAGTAAAACTGTAAGAAAATACTAAAGAAATTTAGTTCAAGAGATGCTAGATTTTTACCACTGTGGTCCCATTGACCTGCATATGACCACATCCAACCTGACCTCTGTGCCCCTGTCCCCCACTTAGGTCTGATGTTGAGCCCCAGTGAGCTCTAAAACCCCAAAATGAGACCCCGAGCCTCTCTCCTCCACCATAACACCAACCTCGTCCCCAGCTAAAGGTACTCTTGTGTAACCCAATAACCTCTGCTCTCTCCCCCAACTACCCCAGAACTAAAATGCCCGCACCTCAGGTCTGGTTACATTCTCTTAGTCACAGCTCCAGGTTTCCTTCCCCCTGTCCTCTCCTTCAGCCGTATTAGTTTCAGCCCGGCCGAATTCATAACTCAGCCCAATCCAAACAGGACCCCTGCCAGTGTAAAACAGGGTGCACTTCATAAAAAGATGATGTCAGCTGGCAACACGGACAGACGGCACTCTGTAGTCGGAGCGTGTGAACGTGCGTGCCTGTGTACACGTGCCTATGTGTGAATGTTGTGTATGTGTGTCACCCTGACCTAGTCTCTATCAACAGACAGTCTTCAGTAGGTTTCAGCTGGCTTTGAAGTGATCTCATGGGAGCCATTACCCACAGCAGCAGCCACACTTGAAGAAGCATGGCATCATGGAATAGAGAGGAGTGACCGCATCCAACATGCACGTTTCTGGGTGACAGAAACGGTTAATGGCTGCTTACAAAATGTCTGGAGTCAGTGGAACACAGGAGGCAGTGCCTTTTGTTTCAGTAAACTGCCAGTTTGCAGAAATATTGTGCAATGATGAACTTGTTCACCTGAAAATGAATCTGAAATGCATTCTCTGAAGAGGTCATTTTCAGATAATCCATTTACAGAATCTTGAATTTATGTACAGATTTTAAACTAAGGCTTTATAGCATAAACACAAAACACCTATGGGCCTTTAAAATGTGCCCATCATGGCTCCGATAACTGTTTACCTGTATAATAGTTAACAGCAATGAGCTTGTTTTGACACATTTACCTGCTTTGACCTGTATACATGAATTTATTATAAGCATATTGAGTGTGTAGGATAAAGCACAATTGATCTGCGTCAAAGCAGAAAGACATGAAAAACGTTGCCATGTACTGTAAGGAAAAAAGGCTCCTTCCTTATATGCTCATTTTACCTGATGATAGTAAAGCTGACACCTGCATGGCACATCATCCTCTTTGATTTGACATCCGACACCACACAAAACAATGAAAATTGCTCATTTTCAGGGTAAAAAATTAAAGACAGAAAATATCATGCAAGGGAAAATCCTTTTACTGTTAAGTCATCTAAACAGAGAAAAACATCTAACCTTTAAAAGCACTTGTATTTGATCTTTTCAGCTGGAATATGATAACAGGAATATAATTCACAGGCATTGTCATGTATCCCATTATGGATGTGAAGAGCCCCAGCAGTTAGTGAAAGGAAAGGAGCGTGTCATGCATTGATGCCAGCTGCACCTGAAACCCTCTTGAAATCTTATTGTAAAGCATTAAAAAAATGGGGGAAAAAATGGAAATAATGGAAATAAAATAATGGAAGAAATGAAATAAAAAGGAAGAATAAAAATCTGGGTGCAAGAAGATTTCTGTCATTAATGTTTAAGTCAGTTTTGTTAAACAAATAATTGCCTTATTCATATTCAACTTTATTGTCATTCAATCATTTGAATGGTAATGCAAAACAGAGTTAATCAGGTCATGGTATGTGTAGTTTAAAAATAATGGTAAAAAAGAAAACAAAGTGAAAGAGAATTAATTAAGAATATACCTAAACAAAATGAGAGATGATGAAAAAAAAATATTATGTGTTACATGTGTACAGCAGCAGAACACAGCTTAAAGGCCCATTTATGCTCCCTGATGGACGTTAATGTGGACATCCGTTCCAAACGTCTTCATGCGTCACTGTCTTCATACTTTCATGTGTCGTTTCTGTATCTATGGCTAACCTCCGCTAAGCGCGGCAGTGCTGAGTTCATTATTTACTCCGCGATACGACTTTAGTTTCAGACATCGGTTGCCGCCATAAACGTGTTGCTAAAAAGGTGTTTCTAACCACCAACACTCCCTGAACATTTGTAGAGCCGTGTTTCAAAAGCTTGTGCAACTTCTAATGTTTTCGTTCTTGCCTTCATTCTTCTTTTATTGTTTTCCTCTTCCTGTTTATCTTCTTCTTCTTCCCTGGTTTGTTTCCGCTCAACCATGCTCAACACTGTAACCGCGATTTCCGGTGGTATTACTCCGTCTTCTGTGTCGAGTGACGAATGCGCAAGGAGCCTGAAAACGCACCAAATACGCATGTAACGGGCTTTATGCACAACTCAACTACTTCCTGAACTTAAACCGCTGCATTGTGTCCTGTCTTTCTTTATTGGATGACCTGATTAATCCAGGTGTGTCTGGTCATTTACTGAGGTCAGATACACCCGGATTAATCAGTTCGTCCAGTAATGAAAGACAGGACACAAAGCAGCTGGCTTGAGTTCAGGAAGTAGTTGAGTTATGCATAAAGCCCATTGACCCAGAAGATGGACGAAACCTTCCGAGAGTTTGCATATCCGTCATCTGCCTCGAACATAAATGGGCCTTTAGGGTGGTCCAGGACAGATGCTGCATTCAGTGTGTGTTGTTAAAATAAGTGTCCAGTATTAGTGAGGGTTGGTTCCGCTCTCTGACTGAATCTGGGTGATCACATGCAGTCTGGTGAATCCTTGATGCTCAGATACAGAGACAGTACCAGAATGGTCAGACCAACCAAAAACAGCAAAGTTGCAGATTTGTTCTTAAACTAACCTTGTTTGGGTGTGTTTCTGAGATTAATATCCAGGAAAGCGCTTCTCTTCTCCCAGTGTCCCTCTTCTGTTATCAGAGCGTTTTCCACACTTTTCCCAATTTTATAACCAACTTGTCATCCACTACCTCCCTCTTCTCCTCGGCTCTCATCACTCTCATCAAATTCACTCTGATTGAGACACTTCCTCTCTCTCTCTCTCTCTCACACCGTCTTGCTGACTGTTACAGATAAATTCACACAGTGATTAACGACACCACACCCTGATTGGAGTCATGGCTTGATGCATTGTGACGTTCCATCCCTGTTTGCTCTGGCTCATGTTCCAATTGGACATGTAGGGCTAGAAACTCATTTTCTCATTGGGTGATACTGCTGAAGGCTATCTGGAAGTTAAAGCAGCAGCCACACAATTACATGAACATATAAAATCTGTGACAATCTGGATTTTCTGACAAATGAGTCACTGAACATATCGAGTTGCTCTGAGGCTCTTTACTTCTTTGTTGGCTCAGTGCTTTCTCAAAATGCATTGATTTGAGAATTTTCAGCCAAATGGTGCTTGGGCTCTTAAGGAACAATCGTTCTTAAAAACAACAAAGGACAAACATCATGATGTAGAGCTAAGACGGTCAAAATGCTTGCAGAAGATAACATATTGCTTTTAAACTCTTTGGAAAACAAGAAAGTTGGCACATTTATCTTCTTTCCAAGAAGTGGAGCGCTTTCATCATTTGGCTCTCTTCCCTCACAGCTGCTGTTGTGTGTGCTTGCAAGGAATTGTGTGTCTTTGTTTGCAGTGAGCAAGCATATGCATGTGTAAACATGGCAATTTGGCTGATATAGATTCATATATTTTCAGGTTTATTTATCCAGACTTTTTGCAACATCTCTTCTGCTTTTGGCTAATTTTCGTGTATATATCCCCCTGTTAGCTTGTGTCTGTGTGTGAATGTGTGCAAACAGTTACACACTGTTTCCTAGAAGGCTAACTAATGTGAAGTGTAGGGGTCTGGGGCTTTGGGCTGAAAGGCAAGGGACTTTTCCCAGCAGTCTAATTAAACCCAGCAATGATATCATAAGGCAGCCACGGGTCACTGTTGTCAAGACAACAGGTGCAGCATAAACTCACATACATTCAGAAACACAAGTATAACAATTTGCAGACGGTTTTGTGAACAGACACTGCTTCTTGATGTGCACTGAAAACTGGCTTTTAAGCTGGAACATCTACTCACACATAGCAGAAATCAGTGTAATATCATTTGTTATATTTACCATGGATGAGGTGATATTCATGGGAAAGTATGCAGACTCATACACTTACCTGTCCTTTTAAACATGCATCCATGCACGAATGATTTCAGGTTAATCATACACACATGGCATGCAGCAGGATGTTTGTGTGTGTTAGGCTGATTGCCTGAAAACAATAATGTCTTTCTGTGTAAAAGAAGCAGTAAAGGATGCATGTCCAGATGTTGCCACATTGGTTGTCTACCACAAAATCTCATATACACACACATGTAGATTTCAGACAATGTGTTCCTCATTTAATCCGGCAAAGAGACACAGTCCCATTATTTCTGTTTGAAGGTTCACATATGCCACACAAATTAATCTTTTTCCAGATTTTTTAAAGGAAATAGGCAATAAATGATTGTGGATACAAAGATGCAAGCTGTCTGTAATTTAAATCAAACATTTGTTTGTCTGTGTGCATTATCTAAAATGCTATGCTCCAACTCTCTTTGTACTTGGGTTTGGTTCAGTGCACCAAAACGTTGCTCAGCTTTGGACAGATCAAACTGTTGTGGATTGTTGAGCAATGTCAGTAGCATAGTAAGTCCTGCCTTAGGGGAAACAATCAGAGAAATTAGATGACACTTTGCCTGCTATGTGTACACAAAAAGGAAGAGGAGCAACAGATTCTCCTACTTTCAAAAGCTAAGAAGACAAAGGACAAAGACACAAGCAGGCCAAAGCAAATAAAAGAAAACAAAGGATAAGATATTAATTCCTCTTAAAGATACATGTGTGATTGATGGCTCCACAATACAAACTCTCAAATATTGATTCATGGATCATTCGGGGAGTAAGAACGGACTGAAAGTAAACGGGATTGTAGGGAGAGAGAAGAAGGAGAGGAGGAGGAGACTGTCATTTATCACCCAAATGCAGGCCTGGCTGCTACACTGGAAACAACCTGGTAGTAATTTTGCAAGACAAAAGGTAGTCTGTCTCTTCTTTACACAATTCAAGCTCTACTGTTAAACAATGTGCCATATCATATGTACATGATGATGATATGATAAAGTAGTTGGAGATTGGAGGAGACTTGGCAGTGGGTTAGAGGACAGAGAGATGGAGTGGCATTAAGTAAGAGATATGGCAGCTCACAGGGAGAAGGAAAGGAAGTACAGGAGGGAAATACAGTATATAGGAAAGGAAAAGAAATGCAAAGAGGATCTGCTGGTAAGACAGAAAGGGGGAAAAGAAGTGACAAGGTGTTGAAAAATGTGAAATAAAGTGTGAAACAAAAGGTGGCCAAAGGAGTAAAATGCAACTGTAACTGGGAGATAATGGGTAAAATAGAAAAGAGAGCTCTATTGGCAAATGTGTATTGATTTGTCTCATCCAGCTGAAGGTGGAGAAAACATCCTTCTGCATCGATAAATGATGTGAGACTTGTTGAGCTGTTGTAAGGTTGTCAGCAGTGAACACGTGGATAGAAATAAATGAGATTTCTCTGTTTATCCACATATTTCAGACACTGCCGAGCAGACTTTTAAGGTAGAAAAATGTTTCTCAGCTGATGACTTTTTACAGTTTCACCAAAAAGTTGCAAAACAATTCACCTCCACCTTTATGGAGAACATTGGAAAAGTGTCATGGATGATCTCTTGGAGTGATTTTGGAGGCAGACAGAACACATTTCTCTCAAATATGCAGTATAGTTGATGCTATTGTATATTTATGAGGACTGGCGAAATTTCTGCTGATAGTTGCCATCGCTACATTTCTAATTCCTGGAGGGAATGATATTCAAACAGAAGCATTAGCTGCATTTTTACTGAGAAAACAGAATTACAATAGGATCCAAGTGACATTATTTTCTCATGATTGGAGAAATGAACGTAGCTTTTGGTATGTTTGACCTCTACATTCAAGCAACATAAACTGGACTTGTAGCTGATCTGTTTGTCAGTTTCTCTGCAAAGTTCATAACCAAGATCACCCAAAAACTGGAAATCTGAATTTTATTAAACATGATAGAGACTTGAAGTCTGAGAAAAAACTCAAACTATTGCTTTTTTTAAAGAACAGACATCATGCCATTATGAATGAGATGAGAGATACTTGGGACATGGCAGGATTTTGTTTCTTCATGTTTTAATTCCTCTGCATGCACATATGTCTTGTATGTTGTTGAGCATCTCATTCTTGTTTAGTGAAAATCATGCGACTGTAATGCAAATGCAATCAAAGCAGCTTTTGTGCAAACACTGGATTCAGCACTTCATGCACATCTCATTACTTACTGTGAAGTATGTAAACAGGGACACCTTATCCCATCATTTTATTCAGCACTCGTGTAAATAACTCCAGTGGTAGTCATCAATTACACTCAGACAGGAAACATTTGGCCAGTGTAACCACAGCAACTGTTCAGCTTTTTCACCCTCTAGAGCCAAAATGAGTAAGTTTAAAGTGCCCTGGGACTACTGGATCATTAATGCCTGATGAGCCCCCCGCGCATGTTTGGCTCTAAAACACCCACGTGCAAGCCTACCATTGTTCTCTCGGTTTTTTCAACACATGATCTTTGGTTCCTGTACATCGCAAACGTGACGCATCTCCCTGCATCTTTACTGCAAATAAGAATTTCAGCAAAATGTGTTGTGTTGTTCGCTCAATTTGCAGAGGTACTGTCTGTATTTGGAAGGCTCTGGTGCCTGGGAGTGCTGACATCTAATTGGTTCCTTAATCCGCTCGCATGTCACAAATTAGCACCATGACGGACCAGATTAAAGGGTCCTAAAAGGAAAATTAAACAGGTTAAGGTTTAAATGGCCTGGAGGAAACTCTGAGGTGGTCGGGTCTTCCTATGCTAAATAAATAAAGGCCGAGGAGTTTGTTTTCTCTGTGGTTAAATAGGAGGTACTAAGAGAAAGACTGAAAAAAGAAAAGCAAAGGAAGGAGAGAAAAGTGGTTTATTTTCACTGCGGCAAAATGTGTTTGCATTGAATCTACTGTGTTTGGAATTGGAGTTATTCTCTGTGTCACCCACACAAAAAGTCAAAGAAAGAAAGAGAAGGTGGATGATGCGACAAGAGGGTGCAACACAAGAGGCAGCTGTGAAACACAAGGAACGGATAGAAAGGAAAATATGGAACATGGGTTCATATGTTCACCCTTGTGTATGGCCTCTGAGTTCCTCTGAGAATTGGTCTGTCTCGCACTGTCCCAACGCACACATTTCCCAGGTGTGAGTAAGTATTTCCAAAGGCAACTCTGCTGTTGATGCATTCGCAGCATTGTGGCGTCTCTGATCCCTGACTCTACGCTAAAGGCTCAAAAACGCAACTAACAAGAACAAAACTTGGAAACATAAAAAGATTATTTTTTTAATTGCAAATAATGGCTGTAATCTTGATAATATTTATCAAAACTCCAAACATATGGCCGAGAGCCAGATCTCTTCTCACATTTTAAAGAGTTAAACACAAAAAAAAGCAACAATGCTTGTCAACATTTATTTTTCAAACTGCTGTCGTCCAGAAAGGAACTGCTTGGCCTTTTATGCTAATAGAGATTGGCTGAAATGGTCCAGTGACCCTGAATAGATACAATTAAATTGAAAACCCTATATCTCCACGAGCCACACATGGTGAAAGACACAAGTGGTAGTTAACTGAATGACAAACATGCCATGACAGATCTGTTTTGATATAAGATAAGCAGTTTTCCCATACTTGCACCCATTCAGGATCAGTCATGACATGCTCATCGACATCATCGAAATTAGTAAGGTAAAACTACCTATGAAATCATTGTCTTGGTGGTTGATTAAAAGATGGATTCGACACGTCAGTTTGAAATTATCTCGCAGTGTATTTCTTGAAGTAAAACAGGCCTGTATTTAAGGGTTCATCTGCAGCACCTGAAATCTCAGCAACGCCCTTTAAACATTTTCCTTGGCAGCATTTATTGTAAGTCCTGTGCGTCTATTCTGCTTTTCATCAGCCACTGACAGATTTCACTTTACTGTCCAGAGAGTGTTTGCTAAACTTTATTGAACCTCAACTGCTGAAACCAAATCTGACTCGTGTCTCGTCAGCATCTTCCCTGCAGGCCAGCCAATTTCCATTTTTAATAACGCTAAGGGTTCATATTGAAGGAGACATTAGACATTAGAAAGTGGTTCCAGTTGACATTTCACTGAATAATATGTGAATGTTTGCCATCTTTCTGTCCAATGTAAGGCACTGCTATGGTGTTATTATGTTATAAGGTTTCTTTTAGGGACATCGAGCAGGGGTTCATCAACTGTATGCAACATCATCTGGAGGTGGTGTAAATGCACAGACCTGCAAAGTGATCATTCCAGCTGCTTCTATCCATCGATCCATCCACACTATGAGTTCAGTACGCTACAATGAACTGTTGTGATAATCTAACATGATGTCAGAGAACTGTGGCTCAATGAAGACTCCAGCTAGTGCTTTCAGACAGACCTCACTCTGGATCTGACTGCGATGGCTGTCCAGCAGCCGGAAAGTAACACCACATCCAGATCTACTTCGGTTAAATCTTTTTTTTTTTTAAGTGTTGCAGTATTTCTTCTTCACTCGCCTAAGCTTACTAGTTATTTGGTTGATCAATTATTGTTTCTTTTTCTTAATTGTATTGAAACATAAGTTATAAAGCAGTCCGGTTTGGGACACCCCAGCCTTTGCCAGCTGACGGTGTCACTGTTAGTGAAGAAGAACCCTTTCTCCTCAAGGCCTATTGACAACTTATATTCATAAACAACTCTTTTTTTTTCTTATTTCACCTGAATGTGCACAGTCAAAATGTGATTAGGCACTGGGCAGTGTGAATAGGCTGTTAGACCTCACCTGATGCAACATCCAAAATTCCTTCTGTCACATGACTGTTCAGTTTGTGAAAAAATGAAGATTAAAATGAACAACGATTGAGCGGCATCTCCGTGTAAGTTAACAATGGCATTAGACAGCATTTCACATGTTTGGAGTGACAAATCAGATCTTACTTCTCCAATATACTGTATGCAAATTGTAGGTTTGTACTGGATAGGTTTGAGCAGAAGTGTGGAAGGAAGGAAGAAAAATGATATCAGTACCGACTGAGTCTCATATGAATGTGATAAACTATCAGTACTTATGCTTATGCAGTCAGTGTCTCGAGTAGCTGCCTCTCCAGGGTAGCCCAGGGCACATTTGTGTGCATGTCACCAAAACGATGTGGCAGCATGCATTACAGAGTGGTCAGATCATGATGCACCTAAACACATGTCAGATAATTTCACTAGTAATTTACATGACAAACACAAACTGGATCTTTGTCCATGAAATTATGATTCACTATTACAAAAATCCAAAACTGACATATGTTAAACTGATTTCATCTTAATTCTGAAAAACACGTAGACTGTTTGATGTGTGACCTCCTGCCTTCAGACCAAGCTTTAAGCTAGCATCTGAACAATGACCACTTTCTTCAGGGGAGTCGGTGGTCCTTTTGTTATGCCCTTTGACCTGACAATTCAGAGTTTTGTTAGTTGGTCAGAGCATGTTTTGTCAAAAAAATCTCAGATAAAACTGCTGTCCTAATGCCAACAAAACTGAGCCGGTGGCTCTCTCAGCAGGTCATCCATGCTTTGTAGCTGACAGGCATTTAATAAACTGTCAAAGAACTTGGTAGATTCTTTGTCAAGATCAGCTTATGAATGAACTAGCAGCAATTGGTAACAAATTACCGTAAGGATTACTGAGTCATATCTGATACTGATGATAACGTTTTTATTCTCTACATTTATTACTCAAAAGCCCTGTATAAAACTTAATTTATACCCATGTAAAGAGTCCCTCATTCTAAAGGGGAAAAAAGTGTGGTAATGAGTAAAAAGAGGACACAAAACACACTTATAAGGCCAGGCAGAGACACAGAAAGAAAGCAAAAGGTGAAAGACTTAAGCTTTTGGATGAGAGATAATTAGTGTTAAGGATCATGTGATCATAAATTAGAGGTTACCAGAGCTAGAGAAGAAAAAAAAGCCCAGCAGATCAGCCAGCGTGCTAGAGCGGGGGTCAGGATACATTGGCTGTGTCCATGTATTATTACTCTTCTTTGCGGGTGCACTAGTCCAACTCATCCTGGGCAGCTGCAGCTCATCCACTATAACCTCTGGATGACATATACCTACAGCTCAATAGCTCGGCCTGTATTCTCCCTCTGTTATCTCTCCACCAGTCCTGTGGGTGGTGGAATGAAAAAACAGATTGACAGGGTTTCTCTTTTATGCCACGATGCAACCCAGCTGCAGAGGCTTTAACATTTAAGCCGTCAAAACAACAAAACGTAAAACGTAATCTGATACCAGGTATGCAGTTTCTTTTGTAAGACATCAGCTGCAACACCATGGATGCTATTTAGTCTCTTATCTCTAACTTAACAGACACGCTGAAGGGTGACTGTTTGAGGCAGCAGCTATAAAACATCTAGGATTCCCTTTGTAGTGTAAAAATAGGAAGCGGGGTTCACCAACCGCTGACAATGATTAAGCTGAGAGATAGAGCTGATAATCTTCTCACTGGGTGTGAAGTACAGCATTATTGAGGAAATCATACAGAACAACTTTAACATTACTTACAGCACCATTACCAAAGATCTCTCTTGTTTTCTGTGTTTGCCATTCTTATTTAACAAACATTTTAAAATGTAACATTTTAAAGTTATACTCATTTTATGAAATAAATGACTCCAAGGTCTTGGTACATCTACTTCCTGATCAACAAATCTCAAGAGGTTTCAATCCCTGTTTTGGGAGGGATACAGAAAGAATTGTGGTAGATGACCTCATTATTTGCAGCTGGAAAAGGCAAAAAACAAGAAATTTGTACTAAACGTCATAATTTCTTTAAAAGAATATCAGACATTACCATCTTAGGAGTAACTGAGTGCCATTTGTAATTTAAATGATGAAACCTCTTTCTAGGATCATCTTTTATCGCTAGGGCCTTTTCATATTTCTTTTTTACGGTAATTAAGGTCTGAGACCCCTTAATTTGGCAGCTTTTTCCAGCTGGTTCTTTGACCATAGACACGGAGGGTCAAATGTGACACAGCACTTTGCACTTCGACCCCAGAGGCTAGAGATCATGCAGGCGATTATGTCTGGGCACTGACCGTGTCAGAATCAAAGGAAGAGCAGGGCTTTGCTTTACGTGTGAAGCATGTTATTCAGAAGATCTATGGAAGCCCATTAGGCAGCTTTACTCTACATGAAACTGTATTGCACATCCAGCATGTTTATGCAGAAAAAGATCTATCTAAGCAAATTTCTGAGACCAGGAAAGCAGGGGTCTGATTCTGTCACATGTTCTTCTGTCTTTCCAGGTTAAACCAGGGAGCTCAGTTAAAGGTCCGCAGTGTGGTCACACTGCATGAGACACATAATTTCATGTTTAAAACCCACATACCGACTACCAAAAGGCCAAAGATCTTACATAAAATGAGCATCGATATTACAGTTTTTAGTGTGTCTGGAGAGCCGGAGCATAATCACAAAATTTCAGCAACATGGAGCCCAATCGGATATCACAAAGATAAAATGCTGTTTACAGCTACAGCTGATTTAGAGGAAACAGCTAACCAACAGAATAATCGTAGCCATGTCACGTACAGCATGACTGAATTCATACTCTGCTTAATATTTCATTGATTAGAGTAATACTGTTTTGTCACAACAGCAAATAGTTGTAGGCCTGCATGTGTTTCTGCACATCCTATTTGTGTTGAAATACTTTTCTCACATTTAGTTTTGACCTTCAAAAGAAAGTTACGCAAGTGTTAAGATGATAATAGGTAGGATTGAAGTGCACTTTGACCAAACACCACAGTTGGATTTACAGGCAGATAGTATATTATATATGTCTACATGGTACACCTAGATATATAGCGGGTATGCTTTAGTGAGATTTCATGCTTGTGATCGTTTTTTTTTCGTCTTCACTGTTGTCCTGCAGTGTATGACTTTTCTCCAGCTGTGCATGTGATTTGTGTGCTTTGTGCTACTGATGATTTACGCAGCAGATTTTCCACCGGTTGTCTCCTCTCTCATATGACAGTGATTGCTTCATTCATTCTCCGAGTCAATAGCTGCTGGACAAATTCAAAGTAATCAACAGTTTTCAAAGAATATAAAACAAATAAAGATGTAAGTCACTGAATTATTGATTATGTTAAGTTTTTGATGAATAAAACTGTGTACACTGTCACTGTAAAATTTTACACACTCAAAAATCTGATCCCACTTCCATCTTTAACCATGAATGATTGCAGACACTCCCCATGAAAAATCATTTGCATAATGACTGCTAAATGGGAAAGCATAAGAGAAGGGAATTCAGATTAAAGGGCCATGCAGAGGTAAAAATAAATGTTCAGATAGCAAATCAGAGACAGTACACTCGATCATACACGAACGTCATAGCTGCAGGAAAGAGGAAAGTCTGGCCAGACGGAAAGTCTACAGCTACAGTAGCACTCACAGTCAAATTATATTACAGTAAAAATAAATGATGAAAAACATAAATCAGCCATATTCTATGAAAACTTCAAAAGTTTCTCTATCTATTTCACCATATCAGACAGAAATCTAAATAAGAGGTAAACACTTTTCAAAGGAAACTTGTGTACTCATGTGTGAGTTTTCTATCTGCAGATAAGTAATTCTTCTGGATTCTGGCATCTCTTTAACATTTAAAAAGGAATTCTTTTAAGTGTGATGACAGATGTTATTGTGAAACCAAAGATTTGGAGGGCTTACGAATAAATTTTGGTCACATTTTTATGCATGTAATTTAGCAGAAATGCCAAAAGGGAATTTGATAACATCTCAAAGAGACTGTATAATTGGGGGAAATTAAGGGTGATTTTCTCTAAATGAAAATCATGTGTGATTTGGTAAACCCTTGTAAAGGTTTTAAAAACATTTGCTTGAAAAGCACAATGAAAAATTTTTAATTCCAAATTAAACCTTAATATTAACTATGATATATTTTTACACAGGTGATCTAACAATCAGTTACTATTACAATATGAATAATATCTGATATTCATGTTTTCAAGTTACCTAACACCAGATGATCGCTTTCGTCCAAATTTCTAATGTTTAGATTATATTTGCCCCTTCTTGTGTGGGATTCCTTAGAGAAAGTAGTAACCATGAATATCATCTTGTGGTTGCAGTGATATTAGTCATTAAAGAGCTTTTGTTTTTATTCCCATTGGAAGCGGATTCCAGTTAACTGAAGACATGATATTGTTCTCAAGGCCAGTACCTGATGTGTAAATAAAAATGCTAGTTTCGAAATATTTAAACTAAAATTGAAATAAAATTTGTGTATTATCCATGTACATGGTTATGTGTGAAGCAAGGTAGATCAGGTTTTCTGAATAGATTAAAATAAGTTTAAAAATGATTGGTGGTTGACCGGGATGATCACTGACCCTTTTACAGTAAGTCTTAATTGGGTTGTCGATTAACTCTGCATCCACATAAAAAATTAATGCTTTACAATGTTGTGGCCATGAATGCATGCCCACAAGATACTAACGTGTGGTTGCATCTCTAAGAAGCATCATATCCTTCCGTTATGAAGAAGATTGTTTATTTAGTTATGGTCTCATGCTGATACACAGTGGCCATGGTTACATGGTGTTTTTTAATTCGGAATTAATTAATTCCGAATTAAAATTTTCTCCCTCGGGTTTACATGGAAATATTAATTCCGAACGAGGGTTTACATGGACAACACGTCTTCTTAATTCCGCTTTAAAGCCAGGGGTTGGGAAGGGCTCTGAATGGTTGGATGGGGGGGTGACATAACATACGTACGTACGTCTACCGGAAGTTAAAAACCGCTTCGTTTCTTTCCAACAACAACAGAAGAAAACGTCGTAATAAGAGCCATTTTTGCTTGATTTAGGTTCTGGTTGTGACGCAGCAGCTATCCGCTAGCATGCCACGTCACTTTCACCTGAACAGTCTTGCTTTGAGCCCTGTGGCTTCCAGATCTGTATTTCTGCAAGATCTGTATGTGTGTGGACTGCGCATGCGCATCACGTTCGCCATCTTGGACACAGAA
>JBBBVT010000006.1:21762568-21793771 GCA_037177035.1 Craterocephalus eyresii
ACCCCTTTCTTAGCAGGGTTTTTCTCTAAAGATGCTATCATTGAGGCCCTAAACACATCTTACCTGAACGCCTGAGCCCTCGCCCTCCCCCTCTTATTAAAACAACACGCCAATCTGTTGCAGCCCGGTAAAAGGGGTTTCGGAGCCGCAGCAGTCATAAAGGAGGCTCCACATACACACACTTGCACATGCATACACACACGCACATTCGTCTGGAAGGGATTAGACAGCTGAAACAGCCACTTCTGTGCGCTCTGTGTAACCTGGATGCTTGGGGAAACCAGAATACGTACCTACATGCCCCCCAAGAGAGCTCAAATACAAAGGTTCCGGCTTATATTTGATTATTTTTGCTGGAAACGTCTTTTTTGAGTGACCCTGCCAAATTTGATGGCTTGTTTTCTTCCCACTTTTGTATTTATTTATTTTTCTAGACTTTTTAAAAATAAGTTTTAAAAACTTTTTTTAAAAATATGAATGAAAGTTACTGAAGCTGATGGAGAAGAATATTTTTCCATTTTTTACGGTTCAGATTTTATTTATATTTTTTATATGAGTGATGCCAGAGTTGACTGACATGATGTTTGTGTTTGTGCAGCAAAAAGATGAACGCAGCTCCTGAAGACTGACAGTTATAAGTTAGAGGAAAACCGGTCCTGGTTAGTTTTGAGGATCCTGACAACACAAAGGATTTTTTTTTTTTTTAAATTGATGAGGACAGTTTTAAGCGCATTCATGCGAGTCAGCGCTGCTCAGACGTTGTTGCTACATTTTCCCTCTGTGGATCGGTACCAGAACCACCGGAGTTGACCGCATCACATCTGGTGGAAGAGCGACGGGACAGCAGCGCTTCAAGGTAGGCGACCGGTGCTCAGACCCGGTGAACAGAAATGTCCAATAAGACGCATCTTACTGACCCTATTGCATAATACGTCCATTCATTTAATCAGACATTTTCTTCTTTAATAAAATAGATTATACAGAGCTGATTATGCTGAAAATGAGGAGGGACACTTTCGTATTCCCTTCATCTGCCGCAAGTAGTAGCCTAGTGTGTGAAGCTCAGAATCACTGAATTTCTAAAAGTTTGAAGCTGCTGCATTTGAAATATAACTAATTAAATTAATCAAAACATCTATGTTTCTTATATCTGCTGGACCGCTTAGATACGTGGAAAGATGCCAAACAGTTAATTTTTTTGTCATATGAAAGTAAGCATAAGAGACAAGTGTTAAAATAGATTAAATGATGTCATACGTCATTCTTTGATATTTTTCTGAGCCAATGAGAAGGCTAGATTTATATACGTAGCGTGCCATGCTGTATGGGAGCGGGTAATTTGATGCCTAATGCAGAGTAAACGCTTAAAAGAGTGATTGCTGCATAACTTTACAGTTTTTTGTTACAATTCACTAAATGTTAATAAAAGTAGGCTATTATTTGGATCCAGGTAGCTGTCATTTTTTCTGCTAAGATATTCTGTGATTCATGCAACAATTACCGACCTGACCTTTATCTAAAGCTAATGGCTGCCACACACACATATCCATATATATAAATTATGCCAATCTGTTTTATTCTCATCCACTATCCACCTACTGTGACTTCCCAGTCTGCAGACAGCCACTGTTGGCTCAAACACTGTATAACCCACACAAGGAATGTGCATCTGTGAGTTGGATGTGTAAGAATTCCTCACATTTATCCACGATGCACAAAAAACGGTTTGAATCCTACATGTGGAATCTATCCTACAGACCTGGGTTATCTTTTGTGTATCTTTAAAGTTGAAGTGTATTTTAAAATGCAAGCATAAACCATAAAAGTATTGACCTGTAATGAGTGCCTTCCCAAAATTCAGTGGGAGTTTTTTTATATGAGCAAAATCATTTGTCATCTATCTTCAAGGAATCTATTTAAAGAAATGTCCCATGCCTTGTGCTTTCAGTGCAAATTAGCACCTTGCCTTTTTTCTATAATCAGTGCATGTGTACATTTTCTGTCTTTGTGACTGCACCTAACTAATACAAACTGGTCTTAATCTCAACTCTTCAGGGAGTTCCTCTGGTGAGTGCAGGACTCTGCAGTAACCCCACTCCTGGTGCTTCATGGTGTACTGTAACACTTTGTATGAAATCAGACTTTTTAAAGTTCTTTTTTTTTCAAAATGGTTATTCACTTAAAGTAGTGGATGTATACTGTGACAGGTATTGTTAAAATGTTGGGAAAAAGTAATTTTTTTGCTGTCTAATACAGTTGTGTACTGCAGCCTCATCACTTCCCCTCCAAATTGAGCACTCAGCAGTTTACTACTTAGCACAGGAAGGCATTCCATGGCTGGCCTCCATTAGGGCTCACAACAAGTCTCACGTGCCGTTTCTGCTCTCAGCAAGGGACCCTAGAGTGTGTAGGGCCTCAGGGCGTCAAGCTGGCAGGGAGTAACTACTGAAGCTAGAAGAGAGTGCCTAAGTGTAGCCCCTCCCTACACAATACCACCACCTACCTGACGTATTCTGCCATCGTTTTTTCCAGGTTCCCCTGGTAAAGCAACAGTCCAGCAGCGCAGCAGCCAGCCAGTAGAAGTGAACATTTGGATGTCAGTGAGAGTTGGAGTTTCATTCCCACTACGTCATACTGAGCCACTCAGAGAATCTCTGGCTTGATGCCGTTACAAATGCAAAAGTTGGGCTATAACATCAAGCTGACAGGAGTAAGCTGTGTTTGAGGAGCTGCATATCAAATAATTTGAGGTTTTTTATAGCAATGGAAATTTTAAGTCAGAAATTTTCAGATCAGAACTTCAAAATCTGGTCTTCTGTAGTACTTCCATCCATCTTTTACATCATAATTGTTCATTCATCATCATCTCTGGCACCCTTTTACATAATTAGCGTTGTCAACACAGGGCGCTAGGAATAGTTTAGAGGAAGCCATTTATTCCGGAGCACTGCAGATAACAGCGTGTTGGCAGATAGATGAAGTGATGGATCTGATGACACAGAGACAAGCTGGATGTGTTTGTGCTAAAGACAGCTTTTACTGTAGAAGAAACGCAGTAGAAATTGTCTTCAGACAACCTTCAGGAGTTAAAAGATACCTTTGTCCTCCATCAGATGGTAAAGGAATGAAATGCAAACAGCTGGCCAGATGAGGCAATGCCTGCAGAGGGAAGGAGGTTTGGCTGTGCCACATCTGAACATCTGTCCTCTTAGAGTCTGCTGCAGTGCTGTAACTCTGGCGCCTCAGTTGGCAGCGAAAAAAGCCAAGTCCACCATCAGGCCTTGAGTTTCTGGTCCCCTGCTTTTGGCTTGTGCTTCCTCTCTTACCTTCATTCAGTCAATCTCTTCCTGCTTGTTTCCCCCTCTTCTTGTATTTCTACTACAGAGATGAGTCAAATGGCTCTTTGGCTTGCTTTTTATTTATTGTTTTAGCTTCTCTTTTTATTGGTTTTCCATTGTAGTATCGGGTAATTTGTTTGAGTTCTTTCTAAGCCTAGGTTTAAATTGAGTTGAGTCAACATTAAAACAAAATTTCTGCAACAGCTAAACTCCTACACACACCGGTACACACAGATATTCCGCCTCTGGGCACAGATGGCAAAGCCATGCAAATTACTAATATGAGAGGCGGCATTTAAAACTGCACAGACTTGCATGTGGCACCTTTTTCCTTCACAAACACGCTGCAACAACCAGTCCACACAAGACTGGCTGATAAGCAGCTGTTCCGCCCACACCTAGGGATACTATCAATGAAGTAGAGAATGTTGTGTAAATTAAATCAGACAAAAACAGCAAACAAGACAATTTGGCTTCAGAAGGAAGAGTTGATTCAGCGCAGTATTTTACCGAATCATTGCCTGAAGCTTCTTCTTCCACCTTCTATGTTGAGGTGAGAAGATGGAGACAATGATGAAACCATTGACCATCTGCAAACTGAATACCATAAGCTGCTTCTCTACCATTAACTGCTTCACCTGATTGCAGGAGCTTGCAGAACATAAATTATTAGACAATGGAGGGCAGAGAATAAGGATGTGCAAGAAACTAGAGCCCTTGTAATGTTGTTCCATTGTATCTTTGCCAGTTGTGGTTCTATCCACCTTTTTTAAATCATGTAAGTCGTTGTGCATTGTAGCTCTGTGGGTGGTGTTACTATTTAGTTCTGGCTCTTATAATGACAAAGCTCCCACAACAACAGCACACTGTGACCACAGAAAGGGGGGTTATGAATGGGAGGAGGAAAGAGGAGGAGGAGGAGGAGAATCAGTCACTGTCTGGCTCTGGCTTCAGAGCTGCTTGACATTTTAATTCATTCAGAGATTCTTATTCATAGCAAAGCAGTCTGCATGGAAAGTGCGGCTTCTATGGGCAGCTAGACCAATCACACATCAGATTACACAGATCAGCTGAGTGGCTGCACGATTTCTGATAGGGCTTGGTTGGCTAATGATTGTGAGATTTGTTGACTTTGGTGTGGGGATTTGTCTGAGTACAGGCTGAGAAGGAACTCATTTAGCCGCATTCCGACAGACAATGGACCATCTTGAATGAAATGCGTTTCCAATTCGGTCACATTGGTTGTTGCAGTGAAATTAGTCAATGAGCTTTGCTGGTGTTTTTGAACCTCAGTTGCTTTGGAATTATGTCTTTAGTTGTTGATGTTTCATTTGTTTCTGTTTTGCAGATTTCAGCCTGCTCCTTCAGTGTGAACATATCCCAGTTTTTTTTTTGTTTATTTGCCAGATTCTTATAATTGTTTTCCCTGTTATCATCTGTTAAGGTCCTTATTGTTTTTTTAGTTTTGATTTCTTTCATTTTCTATTCTTTGTGACTCATTAGTTATCCTGCCTGTGCAGCACCTTTGGTTGTTGTTGGTTGGTTTCCATTCATAATATAATCTATACAACTTGTTGACATATACTTTGATTGTCTTGCAAAAAGTCCAAACCCATCTGACACACTTTCTACAGACATTTCATTTCTCTGCATGAGTTCTCAGTTTTCTACCTTGATCTTGCTTGCTAATTAATAGAGTTATGAGCAAAAGTTAAGAGGGTTAAATGTATACATCAGTAGAGCTTACGGTTCTACTTATGGGTCAACAGAAAACATCAGCCAGGAACACCAATGCAATCACATAACTTCTATCCATGCAAGTATCCATTTAAGTTTTGTAGATGTTGACATATTTTCTTGTGAGACTGGGCAGAAAACTTCACATCGGGACTCTGACCAGCCTTTTTTGGATCATTTCTGAGCTGCAACTCTGACCATACCTGGGCCAGCTTATTCCCCCCTCTCTGCTAGAAAGGAACCATTACATGACCACACCTTTTGTGGTCGCCAGACATTGCCATCATGCGTATATCTGATTTCAGTTTTCCATTTGAGAAAGCAGTTCAATTCAGTCTAGAGTGCTTGATTTGTGTGTTTGTGTGTATGTGTGCATGTGTAGTGTAAGACATCAGCAAACCCTCAAGTCTTTCCCAAGCAGCTCTTTCCTCTTCCTTGTCATCTGTTTAGAAACACGTGAGCTTTCCTTGCATCCTGCTACAACCGTCAGGAGGGCCATACCCACATTTCATGCTTTTTAATAAGTGCAGCCTGGTCGTTCTGCAGCCCTGCCCAACCCAGATACAAAGACACTCTGACATCTTAGTGCTCTCACCAGATTACAACACAATTTTCCTCTCCAGGCTTCTTCTTTTTTTTTTGCATGAGTACTTTTTAATGTTGGCAGAACAGGATGAGCCTGAAGTTTCAAACATATGTACAACCATGACTGGTCTGATTTTCTAACACTCTCTAAAACTTGTCAAACAAGTAACTTGTCAATAATAATTCCTGTTTTGTCTATATCTGTTATTTCATTACTTCTCCCACTTAGACTTAAAGGGCATTCAGGACCAAAGTGTCCCTGCTAAAAGTGTGAGCGGGCCCACAGCACAGAAGTTTGATTTGTGAAGAGCAGTCATCTGGCTAGAGCCGATGATTTGTGAATCTTACTGCTTCTGCCAATGACTGCTGAGTCACACGAGCATAAAGATACAAGCTTTATGTTATCTCAGCTTCACAGAGACCAGCAAGATGTCTTTTCTGGTTTGGCTTCAGATTTACACTCTGTAGAACATATAGTTATGACACACACACACACACACACACAAATGCTTCCATACTGTACACATCTTGAATGCGCTGTATAAAAACACGCATGTAGAGTCTGGCATGCCTTGTTATATTTTACGTTCCATCGCAGGCCTTGAACTGGAACCCTGCTGAAAGAGTTTCCACTGCTCTCATGTGAGTTCATTCAAACCATCCTCTCCTAGTGTACACACACACACACACACACACACACATACACACAAACCAGTGTTCAGCATACAAGACTTAAGGGCATTCACCCAGACAAGGTACATATATTGTATACTGTATATCTGACAACGTTTCGCTGTTATGTAATATGTGGTACGTGAGGTCTTTTACAGCATATTGGGATCGTCTTGACTAAATCACTTCTCATACTGCGGGACCAGAAAGAGTCTTTTATTCCAGACACAAGGAAAACTAATATGCTTAATCTAAGAAGATATGTCAGTGGCAAACCTTTGACACACATGAATTTAATGATTTGCTAACTGATTGATGCACTTTTATCATTTTTTACTGTGCTTTATTTAAACTTGCTAAAAGTCTAGATTTTGATAGATGGAAGTACCAAAGCATTATTATCCCTCACTGAAATGTATTTAAAAGTGTGAAAGCTGCTTCTAATCAGGACAATCCTTTTTATTTAAGATATTTATCAAGCTGCATGCCATAGGCTGAGAATTAACTTGATTTTAAAGCACCATGATCATCATGACTGCCTCATATTTTGTGATTAGTATGGTTTTTGCATGTCCTCAAAAAATAACTTTACAATTTTTCAAGTTTCACCATGCAAGTAACCAGTTAGGGCAGTGTAGGAGGAACCAAGCTGACCAGATGCAAGGGTTGTAGGTTAACAGAGGTAAAAATGACAGAAATTAACTAAGACAACTCATGGTTTACTTGGTTTTGAGGCCTTGTATACTTTGTGAAATGGCAACACCATTTTAAACCAATCAGAAGAACCAGATCTCATGAATTTCCTGCTGTAATTAAATCAACCATTGAACCCAAAAAGCAGCACAGTAAGTGGAACTTGGAGAAACAGCATCATAAGAGAACAGATGACACTTAATTATTGGTTGGTGGATTTGCAAGGGCACAGATAGGATCACCCCCCACAGGAAGCACTCAGGACATGTTGGGAAAAAGAAGTGAAAGATTTACATAGCTTCGGATGGACAGTGAATTTAGTTAAGTTAACATTACTTTTGTTAATGCAGGGACCATAATATCACAACCGAGATAACATTGGACTTAAACAGCATTATAGCATAATGTGGATGCATGTTAGCCATAATGTGGAAGCATGTTTGCCATAATGTGGAAGCATGTTAGGCATCCCTCTACAGCACACCTGACTCAAATGAATGGCTCGTTCCCAGGCATCTGCAGAGCTGAATGCATTAAAGAGGTCAGTGATTTGATTCAGGTGTGCTGGTGAAAGGATGCATCTAAGAGTTGTAGGAGAGATCTTGAGGACCAGACATGGGTATCCTGGTTGAAAACCTTGAAAGACTGCAAATGAATGTGTTTCTGTGACATATTTAGGTAAAAACATTGAGGTATTACCTCAATTTTCAGGAGAGGCTCCAAAGTTTAAGATGATGAGGGTTCCTTTTTTTCTCAGTTCTGTCCAGACTTCTGTCCAGCTGGTGGCATAAATGTAGGTTACATGCCAGTTGCCAACACAATCCTGAGCAGAACCAACCAAAACCTCTAAATTAAAACATTCAAACACCCCTATGACACACGTGATATAGTCTTAACAAAAATGGCAGCTGCTTATCAGAGCCCTGAGCCATTGAACATACCTTTGCTGCACCAGGATGGAGAGACTGAACCCCAGGTCAGTCAAAGAAAAGAAACAAATATAATTTGACATTAGTGCTAAAGTTTGTTCACCATGTAATATATAGGAAATTTAGAAAAGATATAATGCATGAAATGGTTGTACACTTTTAGACTTTTGTTGGCTATAGAAAAGTGAGAGTAGTTGATGGTATGTCACAAAGCACCAAAGATATGTTCATGTTCCCTAGAAGATGAACTGACAGTGCACTTTCTAATCTCTATGAACTCCTAATGTTCCTCTTAGATAACAAGTGGATCAAATAGTAAACTGTGAAAGGCTCCTGCATTCTGTCAGACTGAAGTCACATGACACGACAGACTGACATGATTGTAATCTAAGAAAAGTCAAATTTGTCTTTACTGCTATTGGCCGGGTTTCCCAGATTCAGTTAAGAAGATCTTAGCGCTAAGATCTTCTTAAGAACGTTTTTGTCAGCGTCTTCTTGAGAAAAACGTATTTCCCAGATTTGTTCAGGTCATTCAGGTCTTCTTAACGAGGCATTGCACTAAGTCCAGCCATGAAAAGGGAAGAAAGAAAGAAATACGCACAGTTTGGAGTTGTGAAACAGCGTAATACGAATTTATATATAGATCTGTTTAATATTTAGGGCTTGTATTAGTTAGAAAGTGAAAAAAGATATATTTATTTTTGTAAACGTGTGCATTGCTGCCGAACATACAGTATAACAATAGACGTGTCTCAAAAGTTGAAGCTGGATTTTTCAGGACGGCTCTTTGACGCTCAACGCCAGCCCACAAGTGCACCGATATCAGATAGAAGATGAACCACAGAGAGACAAACAAGTGATACCACAAAAGTCTGCACAATCATGGCATTTACTATAATTTAACTGCATATTCAACATGTACAGCTGCCAAAAAAACGTCTTGACGGGTCACGTATCCAGACCCCTGACATTAAGCTTATCAGGTCCTGGAAGGTGTCAGATAATTAAGCTCATCTCCATCCACCACTCTATATGAAGGTGTCCACACATCATGTACCGTATAAGATATCATGGCTGCTTTACAGCATATTCTTGTAGAGAACCAACAGCATCCCTTTATGTTTTGACACTTCTTCAATGAGGATGGACATCTCATCTGGGGTAAAGGGTTGTGCGCGCTTGCCCAGTTTTTTGGTTGATTGCACCATTTGTAGCCTATGTGTGCAGTTAACTTTCCACGGGGTGTTTGCATGGACTACCTGCATTACTTGCTGATTTAATGCAGCTGTTAAATACAACTTTGCCATTTTCAGACCAGCAGCAGCGTATTAGTTAGAATATCAGCGCTGTGGCTGCCGTCTGGGCGGAATCACCGGTTGTTAATCGATGCGCCTGATCTCGATCGCTTCTGTTAAGAAGATCTTAGAGCGCGTTCCTAAGAAGGAAAGAACGCCACTTAGAAGGCATCTGGGAAACAGTCATAACTTAGCGCTCCTTCTTTGGTAAGGTCTTGATCATTCTTAAATCTTAAGAACATTCTTATCTGGGAAACCCAGACTTTGTTATTTTGGTTCTAACTCTAACAACGTAGGCCTACTAGAGCTTCTTAACTATCTGAAGTTGAGAAAGCTGTTGAAAAATATCCATCACTAGCAGAGGGGATGCTACATCTGTGGAAAATTATTGGTTATTAATCTGTAAATATGTTAGCGTGATGATTTAAACAGTTGTGTCTCTTAAGGTTTGAGGGTTCACTTACTTGATAATCTGTATTTAGCATTCATTCATTAATTAATTCATTTATTCACTCATTTTCTAACTGCCCATCTTTTGTGACCCATGAAAACAATTAACATTTTGTAATGTTATTTCTGAGAAGAAACCATAGAGAGTTACACTCAAGAGACCGTAAATAACGTCAGAGTGAATTGAAAACATTCAAGCCAAGGTCATCATAGGGTTGGACACACTCACACTCACACACACACACACGTATACATGCACACACTCACACACAGAACAATGACGGAGATGGTGATTGAGATCTATCTCTGACGTGTGCTGAGAGATGAAGACAAACAGAAAGCTGGGGTGATATCATTAGCACTGACACGCAAAGATGTGCATTGACATCACTAGCTATACGCCGATGATACCTCCACTGTCCCACTCCCTATGAGTGTTTTATCTCATGACTTTTATCTCATGGGGAGTGGGGCCAGGTTTCAAGAAGCACCATGACTGATGTTTAGCCTGCAGTTAAGCTCTGCAGGCTGAGCTAATTGTTAGTTTGACCTTTGTGCTGCATCACACACCCAATATGGCAGATGCCATAGAGAACAAGACAGCTCAACATTAACTCAGTTGAGCAGAGACCAAGATGTTGCATGTTTTGCCGACATCTGTATTCTTTAGGGATGCCTCCTGTTGATTAGATGAAGTATTGTATTGTTGCGCGAAAGCAGGATCTTTGTGTTTTCTCTCACCAGCGACAATAGGCTTATTAAAAGCGAACACAACCATCTGGATACAGCATGTAACTATTTCAACTTACTGTAGTTTGTTGACTGTAACTGTGATGTAATGAAAGGACACTTTTATATCATTAGGGGGCTCTATAGCGCTGTCCTGAGGGGAGGAGCAGAAACTCTTTGTGGATGGAGACTGTGTAATCTGTAACGATAGAGCTTTCCTCTGAACTTCAGAGTTGTGAAGTTCAAGTTTTTTACTGGAAGCTGGCTATCTTTCTCTCTGTTTTCACTACCCTGTTCAGTTTGTTTTTATTTGTTAGGTGTCCAAAATCACAGAAATTTTCAAAACTGGCATGTTCCTCACACAAACCCCTTTCTAAAACCTTGGGACAAACTGTAAACTATTTTAGTTTCCTAATTAAAACAAGTGAACTGGTTTCCTTACATGTCTGATCTATGCAGTTAATCAAGCCTTGTCATCTGTAGCCAGATATTTAAAACATTTGACTATCTCCACATATTGGTCACTGATTTCAAGTTAACCCATGCTTCACCGCCCGGGTTTGGATGTATGAGTTATAGATCATCATAATAAAAAAGACCTACTGATGCCATTTCAACTGCATATTCAAAATTTCGACATTACTGCTATGCATTCTCTTATTAGTATAAACGTAAAATAAAACTGGTGGTAAGATGCAACATTGAGGTGCTCATGAAATGTCTTCATGTCTTTTACTTGGACTATCTTGGAAAGATCAGTTAAAAATGATATAATTCAGTGTATTAGGCTCTCCATTACACCCAAGTCCAACTGGAGCTAATGAAGTTCACAAATCTGCATAAAACTATAAGCTGAACTAACCTGAAGAACTTGTTGAGTTCTTCAGGTGGATCAACTGGAGACGGGTTGATGGAGTTTATTCTTCACCACCTATTCTGCACTAGCTATAAACCCCATGCCCAACTCATTTAAAAGTGTGCATATTCTGACTCCTTTTTCAGTGGTGCAATAAGCCTTTTAAAATGAATGTGTGTATATATGTGTGTTTGTGTGTCAGGGGTCTTGTAAATGAGTGGCTGACGTTAATAGCCTATGTGCCAGAGGAGGCTTGTGGTCTACTCATCCAACAATCAAATGAACTACCCTTTGTGTCTGAGCCAATGGGTGTGAGGGTGTGTGTGTGTGCGCATATTCGTCTCCGTTGGCTTGGCTGCTTTCTCTGCTCCTGCTAATGACTCGATGTCTGCTGGTTTGTTTTCCCTGTATGCTGATTTCAATCTGCCTGTTGCCCCCCACCCCCCTACCCTTCTACCATTCTGCCTCTACACATCCTCTTTTTCTCTCTGTTTATGACTCTTCCCCTCCCTCCATCTGTCTTGTGTGTTTAGGTGTGGTGTGAAGAACTCTTGCCAAATCACAAACAACACTTGGCTTTGTGTACAGTTTCTTTTGATGACTTTGTTTGCCTTGACAACACACACAACTTACATGATGTTGCAAATCAGATTTAATAAAATGTATTTTGCATGGGGACCGGTGAATGCCCTCTACATTGCATCAATGCAACTGAAACCAGCTTGTGCATTAGCGAACGTGCAACATTAGAGAATTTTAAAGCTCTTGTCTTCTTCTTCCCATGGAGATATAAACAGATGACATCACAGGGTGGTCCGCTATGCTGGGCCGGGCTGAGCCACGCTGAGTGGGTCTCCGCTGGTCTGCCAAACAGATGGCGGTAGCAACATAATGAAGGCTGGAAACAAACTTCAGGAGTCTGAGTTGAAGATTTTGTGCAGCAGAGGCCAGGAAGGCTCATGAAAGGTTGAAGCTCAGACAGCACAGGAGTGGTCATGGTACTCTGATAAAAGCAAAGAGAGCAGCTTTCTATGCTTTAGTTCCTTCTTAGTTTATTTTAATGGACAGACATTAGAAAATAAATGTTTATTTCACAGATTTAGCATATAAATATTTGTCATTACTTTGTTTCTCCAAAGATTTACCATGCTTGGAACTAGCAGGGGTAGCAGGAGCAGCCAGCTTATTGGTTAATTGGGTCAAGAAATCTAGCACTGTGTGCCCACCCACACTAAAAGAGAGTTGGAACAATCGGCTACTCACAACCGTCTGACATTTAAATGGGAGTTTGGGGAGGGGTAGAAAAAGATGGCGGAGGAGTTGGTGAAGGGAGGGGGGACTACTTCTTTCCTTAAGCTTGTCTGTTTCATACCAAAGTATGAATATTAGATACTTGACATAATTTATGTGAAATGCCTGATCTCCAAAACACAATGACAGTGAATAAAATACAACTTTCACGTTAAAATGTATCTTCCATATCTGGGGACTGGAGGTCCATTCAGGCAGGAGGTAGGGCACATCCTGTGGATGAGGCCAGGCGTGACGCAACCATGCAAACTCAAAACATAACAACACACTTTTTTATAATATATTTCAAATGTTTAAGGTGGTAAAACATAATTGAAAGGGTAGCGATTTTTACAAAAACTGAATATTTACAGTTTTGCTCATTTATTCAACATTTTCCAACATTGTCACTAAACATAACCATTTCCTTCTATCCATAGATGAAGTGTCAGAGAGTCCTGACTTACCTGAGGATATTTGGGACCACTATGTTCGGTGTGTCCCTCCTGGTGGGAATCTCCACTGCCTACATCATGGGATATCAGTTCTTCACTACGGCCCACAATCACCTCTCCTTTGGCTTGTATGGTGCCATCCTGGTCATCCACCTCATCATCCAGAGCCTCTTTGCTCTCTTAGAACACCGAAACATGCGGCGATCCTTAGAGACGCCCATCAAACTAAATAAATCCTTGGCGCTGTGCATTGCAGCGTATCAAGAGGACCCGAACTACCTGAGAAAATGCCTGGTGTCGGTAAAGAGGCTGACTTATCCGGGGATTAAGGTGATCATGGTGATCGACGGGAACTCGGACGATGACTTATACATGATGGAGATTTTCAAAGAGATCATGGGATGGGACAAAGCGGCCACATATGTGTGGCGGAGTAATTATCACAACAGAGGGCCGGAAGAGACGGATGAGAGCTATGCTGAGAGCCAGCAGCAGGTCTCCAGAATTGTGCTCAACAACAAGTGTGTGTGCATCATGCAGAAGTGGGGAGGAAAGAGAGAGGTCATGTATACGGCCTTCAAAGCGCTGGGGAGGAGTGTGGATTATGTGCAGGTAAGGCTAAGAAAAAAAGAATTACAGCAGTTAATGTGACAAACGGGGAAATGTGTAGTTTTTCTTAAATGAAAGGACAATATCTTCAGTGCATTTACAAGCCCATGCAAGACAAGAAAAGCCGACATTTGACGGAGGGCATACAGACATGGTGCCAGCTAAGGAAGAATCCGTCTGGATAAGCATACATTGAGTAGGTCTATGGGGGGAAAAGAAGCAGAAAGAGAGGTGGCCAAAGAGGGGGGAAAAAGGGGGCTGCGCCAAACCAAATATGGAGCCCACAAAGAGTTCTTTGTGTTGCTTTAAGGAAGACGGTGGCTGGCTGCATCGTGTTGTGAAGTGTAGCGTGAAGAAGGGCAGCAGTAGCTGATGTCTAAGTGTAATACCAGATCTGTTTCACAGAGCTGAGTCTTACATCACCTACATGAGTGGTTTTTGGAATTAAAAGTCCAAAATTGTGTCAAATAAAGGTGTGGGTTCATGACAGTTCTAGCTGACATCGTGGTGACCTGTTCATGGTGTACACTGCCTCTCACCTGGTGACAGCTCGGATACCCCCCCACCTCCATGTTCCCACAAGCCCTGAGCAGAATAAAGTGGGTACTTTGAAAAGGGATGTTTCTTCTCAATAATACCAAATAAACTCTCTAAAATTCTAAAAGCTTTATATATCTTGGAGGTAAAACCTTTTCCATGGTGTGCTTGCTTGGCACACACAGTCGACATTGTGTTGGTGTGGCTCTGAAAATAAACAGTGGTTAAAATCATTAAATGTTGTGCCAAGTAGTTTCCACACAAGTTTAATATCCAGACCCATTTATATCCAGCAGGTAGTGATTACTGAAATAAATATGGACTGTTGTGGAGATACTGTATATAGTACGGCAACATTAAGGGTCAAAGAAATAATTGGTGATAAATTCAGAAAAGCTTAATTTGACATGCTTTTACATGGCTCATAATGCTTAACAACACAAAATCTAGGTAGATTTCTCACTGCACAGCTCATTTTGCTGACTCAGCTTCTGTTCTGATTATATATTTTTGTACGGTTTCTGTTGAAATTGAGCTGGTCTATTTAATGAAACCAAAAATTATAGAGTGGAGTAGTCACATGATGTAGACAGGGCTAGACATGATGCTACACCTTTTCCTGATATCTTCTTGTAATAGCTGAATAGGCTAGAAGAAAAAAAATCAACTTTTCAGTAATCAGTTTGTTCACATTTTAAGATCTGCTGGTAGATATAAAACCGGTTAGCCCAATCTTTGTGTCATTTTTAAGAATACTGCTCCAGTGTCATTACTATCATCATGCCTCATTTGTTCATTAATGTGAAAAACAGATTGTGATCAATGGGCGAGGCGTAACAGAAACCTCGTTAACGTAATAACATCAGAATGAGATTTCAGTAATTCTGCAGTGAGCCACCTGCAGCTGGCCTCAGCCTGCCAGAAAGCGCTTGTTTAACAGCCGTTTCAAAGGACCACACTGCACCACTGCCAGCAGCCATGCCAGTAACCTCTAACATTTAGGAATAGGAGGGACAGAGCTGCATGCCTTTTCACTATCATCAGACTCTGCCTTTAGCAGATTCCTCTGTTAATGGGGATTTGGCTCCAGGTTTGTTTTCATCACCTGATTTTCTTGGCCAGGAAAATTACCTTTTATAGAAGAAAGTTGGGAGAGTGTCTCTAAGATAGTAGGTGGTAAGTGAGACTGAGAGCACTCTGATCTTTGTGGCAGGAGATATAATACTAGCCATGAAGTTAGCTTTCATTTTGACCGCATAGCGTGTTTTATTGGATGTAAAGTTATTTTGAACTTTTGCTGTGCTGTGAATCAATGAGCCTGGGAGCCATTTCGTCTTTTGTGATGGTGTGTGTATTCTCATACATAGCTACTGGTGACCTTTACGCTCACTTCACTCACTGTGGGTTTTCCTCAGGTGTGTGACTCTGACACCATGCTGGACCCGGCATCATCAGTGGAAATGGTGAAGGTTTTAGAAGAAGACCCTATGGTGGGAGGCGTTGGAGGAGATGTGCAGGTAGAGTTACAAAACTAAGATTATCATCATTTTCTTGCTGTAAGTGACAAATCTTGGAAACTTGAGTAATTTTCTATGCATTTAAATGTCATAGGTTGTGTTCCAACCTAATACTTTTAGTCTAAATGATCAATCTCTCCATAGATCTTAAATAAATACGAGTCGTGGATCTCCTTCCTGAGCAGTGTTCGGTACTGGATGGCCTTCAACATTGAGAGGGCTTGCCAATCCTACTTCGGCTGTGTTCAGTGCATCAGCGGGCCGCTGGGAATGTATCGAAACTCCCTGCTGCATGAGTTTCTCGAAGACTGGTACAATCAGACCTTCATGGGGTCCCATTGCAGCTTTGGGGATGACCGTCATCTCACGAACAGAGTTCTCAGCCTTGGGTATGCAACCAAATACACTGCACGGTCAAAGTGCCTTACAGAGACACCGATTACATACCTGCGGTGGCTCAATCAACAGACTCGGTGGAGTAAATCGTATTTCCGAGAGTGGCTTTACAACTCCATGTGGTTCCACAAGCATCATCTCTGGATGACTTATGAAGCCGTGATCACTGGCTTCTTCCCATTTTTTCTCATTGCAACTGCAATTCAACTCTTCTACCAAGGAAGACTCTGGAATATTTTATTGTTTCTACTCATTGTGCAAGCAGTAGCGCTGATTAAGTCGTCGTTCGCCAGCTGCCTCAGAGGCAACATTGTCATGGTGTTTATGTCCTTTTACTCAGTACTGTATATGTCAAGCCTGTTGCCAGCCAAAATGTTTGCAATAGCAACAATCAACAAATCAGGCTGGGGAACCTCCGGGAGGAAAACAATAGTGGTGAACTTCATCGGTTTGATTCCGATATCGGTTTGGTTCACCATCCTCTTCATCGGGATTATATACACAGCAGTACAACAAACTAGAAAACCCTTTCCTGAAACAGAAAAACTAGTTCTGATCATCGGGGCGGTCGTCTATGCTAGTTACTGGGTCATACTTTTGACACTTTACACCGTGCTCATTAACAAATGTGGGAAGAGGAAGAAGGAAACACATTATGACATGGTGCTGGACGTATGACCTTCAGACACCAGGCACCATTCAGCACTGAACTCTCTTAGGTTTTTTCCACAGTGTTGTTTACAAGTGTTTTTCAGATGGAGAATAGCTCTGGAGGCAGAACTGGTTGAGTTAGACACATCACTTTAACTCAATGTGTTAAGTTGGAAGTAAATCGACGTAGGCCAACTATCCAACCTTAGTTACTCAGAAATGCAGGATGCCGTGTATCAACACAGTTGACAAAAAGAGTCCTTGGCTTTGTAATATCAGCTACCTCTTACCCTTGTCATATTCACTGGGCTACCAATTGATACAAGCAACTATTTTTACCCTACTTTATTAGGATTCAACTGTAACACTGTTTGTACCACCAGAGCATCATTGTGTCTTCCATAAATGTTTGTAGACCATGGATAAAGAGCAGTGTCAACATTTACCCCACTAAAGGGAAGATAAAAGAATGTTAGTATGTCTTTACTGTCACATGTAGTGGTAGCAATCATTGCTGAAAAAGCACTGTTATCAGCTAAATTTAGTATTATTGAAGCTGAAGTCTCTGTATCTTATACATAAACGAGATTGGCTACTTTAACACTAGGGTGAAATGCAAAGTTCTACTAAAACATTTCCACTCCTCATTATGCAACATGTTTAGAATTGTGATGGTGGGAATAATATTCTGGTGTAACTTCTCAGTCTTCAATTTACAAAGCATTGGACGGGCTTGAAAACAAACAGCTGCTTTCTGTCTTTTTTTGCACTCATGTCTTATGGGAAAGATGATCCAGCCATTACTGGGATCTGCTTTCAAAGCCAAGAGCTGTGTGTAAGCACAAGCTCTCAGGCAGGTTTTGGTGTGAAGTAACAGTCCTACTTGCAGAGCTGTGCTGCAGGAAGAACAGACAGGATCAACATATAGTGTCTTATGAAACACTTTGAATGTTAAAACAGCAAATTCCACATATAGAACTGGCAAGAGTATCAGATGAGTACTCCACTTTGCTTCTGGTGGCAACAATAAGAGTCATTAGTGGTAGTTTTGGAATGGATTATTAGCAGACTCATGATATTCTCCATATCGCAAACAACCTTTTGTTGTTTAAGACATCGTGAATAGCTTATTCCTGGATTTTAATACAGCAAAGATTTTAAAAATCTTATGTTTTTCACCACTTTTCATTGCATGTTTTGGGTATTTTGAGTCACAACTGAAAAGAAGCAGGGTATATTTTGCAGCCATCATGTGTAATGACATGCAGCAACAAGAAAGGCGTGACAAACATGTAGTGTTTGCTCCAACATCTCCAATAGTTGTTTTAGAGGGGTGAAACAATTCTGTGGCTCAGTTCTGTGAACCCATTAGCTTTGCTCCCATGAGATTTTCACAAAGTGAGACAAGAAGCGCACATAGATAGATCACATAACCCCATCAAGGAAAAAACAAAATCCAAGTGAATATCCTTTGAAGCTTTTCTGCTTTCCTATGGTTTCTTTGTTATGTGCTTGCGGGACTGCTGAATGTGAAACATAGCGTTACATGGCGACTGACTGTTGATAGTTCTTCCCATATGACATGACTGCAATAATTTCTCAATGTTTACAGAGTGGATAATCAATAATTGATCAATAATTGGTTGAGATATAGTCGTATGATTGGCTGGCCTTCTGAACATGTGACCACATGTGGGAGATTGTGTACCATTGCTGCTGTGAGTGTATTTTTGCAGAAACAACAATTTTTGTTATTAATCTTTTGATAAATGCCAACAATGGTTGTGAACAGCGTTATTGTTAAGATATGTCTTTTTACCCAGTTGAATAATAACCACCAAGGTGGATATGTTCCATTCCAAAGATTTTGTAAGGTTTGCTTCCACAGTGCCCTCGATCTCTTCCACTCTCCACATACTTTATTAGGAATACTGCGGATAGATCTGTTTGTTTCCCTGCACTGTTTAAGACCTGCATGGGATGTGTGAGGAAAACAAGAGTGCATTGGATGTGGGAATAATACTGCCTGATTATAGGAATGTGAATAAGGGCACTTGATGGAATCGAAAAGTATTTTGGGATGAAACAACTCCAGTGTTTGCTGTTGACCAGGAGGAGACGCAAGTTTAAATCTTACGCACTTTTATGTCTCCTCTGTCCGTCAGCTCGATGCTTGACGTAATCAAAATGAAATACCTCAGTGGTCTTTGTGTTGCATCAATGTGTCAGGATGCTGTCCGACGTCTGATACGTTCTGATGGTCTCTAGTAATTTATGGACAGTTTGTGATGTTAAAAATCAAACGGTCCTGATTTGATACACAGTTCCTTATTGAGTCAAAGCTGGATTTTTTTCTGCCTTGTTGGCTCTTTGCTGTGGCTGTTTTTTTACTCTGTACTTCAATGCATTTTTATATCTACACATTTTTTTTATTCTATTTTTGCTTATATATCAAAGATTCTTTATTTTCATTTATGTTTTCATGAGAAAACATGTATTTGTATTGTATTTGTTGTGCTTTCAACTGTTTCGACAGTGATTTGTACATCTGACCAAACAATGTGAAAATTGAGAGCTGGGGGGTTTGTTTGCAATTACAACGGAAAAATGCAATTTGTTGGGATAAGTTATTGTTTTTGTACTTGGATAGAAAAGCATCATATTTATTTAAGAGCTTTTTGAGATTCATAGCATTCTGTATGTTCTCTGGTATACATGTCAAACCCCGAAGATCTCATATGTCAACACTGCAAAAGCAAAAAATACATTTTGTCATTGAAACTCTATTCACATAATCACTTCACATCAGTTGCTTTTGCATTTAAACTGTATGCAGTCTTGGCTTTTAAGTTCAGTTCTTAGTACAATAAATACTTCAAACTATCATTTTAAAACTTGCACATAAATGTAATTTTCTGCAGTTTTTCTTTATTTTTAAGTTGTAAGGTGCCTTGTTTAGAAATCACAAATAAAAATGAGAAACAGTTGCATTTTCTACAGTTTTATGGTTTGGTTTTATTTGAAAGTGTAATTAATGAGAATATTTGTACCATGAGTTTTTCTCAACGCAAAACCAATCATGGACAGTGTTATAAAAAAAGCACTTTTTTGTTGTTTTCCAAATAAAGACTATTGTTTCACTTTGTTCATATAAAGAGTTTTTATTTCCATTTCTTTCATTAGTTATTTCTAGAGCTGGAATAATATTCACTGAAAATTAGAGACCTCTTTCTTTAAATTATGGCTTGATCATTTGACATCGCTTTCATGCAGGGTGTTTTTTAATTTAAAAAAATAATTATTCAATGGAAGAACATCTAGAACTACACCCCTGAAGGGGAAATTTAGGGTGTTATAGTAATGTGTTGTAATAAATCAAAAGTAAGTCTCAGTTTTAACAATTTGGAGAATCAGCTGCCTACCAACACATATATTCACACATTTAACTGTTCTACTAAACTGTTGATAAAATCGTTGTTTCTAACGATCCTTTGAGAAGATTGATTTTAAGTCTAGATGTTGCTAAAAATTGTACATTAACGTACAATTTTTAGTTGATATCACCAAAAATTCATCACACAACTACCAAAATGCTATAGATACTTCCCAGAAACCATGCTTGGCTCTATGCTTTCATCAGCTAACTTCTTATCACAAACGATATATTCTGATTCCTTTCTTTATTTGATAAAACCAAAGTAAAGATAACTACCAAGCTTACTGCATTTTAAAAAAAATCATCTGCACTGTGGAATTTCTCAGACTCATTTCATTAATAAACAGGATGCAGGTAAAGTCAAGCTTGCCAAGATAGACGTGAACCATTACTGAAACTCCACCAATTCACTGACCTAACTACAGGAAATGGATGAATAAAGATGGAATGCACAAGCTTTTCTAAAAAAGTTAGCAAGTTAATAGGGTATCTGTTGTGAATTATTGTTGTGTAGCAGATTTTGATGGTCCCCCTTTTTAACTTTGGGACCTGCTTTATATGTGTATTTGTATTTTTTAAATCTCTTTTCATGGTGTTGTTTTTGTTCTTTGCCTTGAGACTACAGGAGAAAATGAGCATTCTTTGCAACACTGGCGTTCTTTGAACTGATGGTCATTAAACTGCACTGCACGAAAAGACTCCCAAAATGCTGCCAAATAATAATAAAAAAACTTAACATAGAATTGTATGACTCAGTTCAAATCCCTGTCACCTATCGACACTCTGCTTTCTCCCTCTTTGCAAATCTGTGTTACGAGGACATTCAAACTCCTTCAGTATTTTGTAAATACTGTCATTTTTCAGAATTGCTGCTCCGTTCATTGAATTTTAACCATGAGGTCATTCTCAGCTTTTGAATTAATTTTACACTGCTGTCCTCTGTGATTTACATACACTGTCTTTTACTCTTTTGAGATAATATCTCATATTACAGTATGTTGCAATTCTAAGCTTGATATCTCATGTGACTGGTTGCAATAGGAGCAAGCACATTTCATGGTAAGGTAAGAACAATGTCAAATATTTTGTTCATCATACAAAGAAATAGTACATTTTCTAATTCACAAAGATGTCAGGAATGATTTAACCCCAGAAAAAAACATATGTTGAGCAACAACCTTGCGTGAAATGTACATGGAGTATCTCGATGTGGATGACAGAATTTACTAACAGTACAAACCACCAACAAAAAGAAGCTTCCCACAAACATAGTCATTAGTTTGCTGACTAGACCTGCACACATGCCAGAGATGGTAGATATCAACCATCCACAGAGACGGTGAAAAAATAAGGCTGCAAAAACCGGACATGCATGAGGTTTAATGCAAAATGTTTATCCATGTTACCAAAAAGAGAAAATGCTTCCAAGCTTTTACATCACTAAAAGCAAAATTTGCAAATTAATAAATGAGAGAAATGAAAAAGAGGGAGGAACATGGATAAGCGGCCGGACCGGGTTATAAACACAGAGCTGGAGATCAACACACAGAGGTATGGTCTATACCTCTGTGTGTTGCTATAGTGGAGCTATAGTCCAGATAAAAAAATACACACCCAGTTCTTCACAAAGAGATTTTTTAATTCCTTCAGTGTGAAAACAATGAATTTTTGCTTTTAGCTCCTTTAAGAAACAACTGAACAAGGGAACCTAATAAAGTGGAAAGTGTATTTTGCTGCCATGTTGCAGAGGAGTACTTCCACACTGATTCATAAGCAAACACCACACTCTTGTATGCCTTGAAACCAAACAGCTACTAATTGTCAGATTTTCATTTTATGTTTACAAGTTTTACATTATCTATATGAAACTCAATCATCTGTGTTTCATTTCTGTCTTTTTTGGGCTCATGTGCTCCCCATAACCATCAGCCTGCACACACACGCATGCACGCATAGCGAACAAAAGCACTTTCAGACCAAACATTTCTTAAGGACTGGAGGATCTTCCTGAAGGGCTGCATACTTTCAAAGGTTTTTTTTCTAGTGGACACAATAAAGGCAGGCATTATCGTTGTTGCATTTGCCTCACGATTTGATTTCTTTCTTCCATTTATCGTGAAGCTGCCCCATGTAGAGAAAGAAATGACCTACTCCAAGGCAAGAGATAAAGTTCCTTGAACTGGAGTAACAATGGTTATCCCCAGAAAAGGGGATGAGCCTACTTCATCCAGCAGCTACAAGAATTATGAAGTAATAACAAAAAAGCAGAGGCTAAACATTTTTATTTCAGCCTGTCTTGAATTCATAACAAAACAAGCTGTTTGACCATTGATATGTGGGGTCACATGGGGCTCACAAAGAGAGAAAAGGGTGTGACAAATAGTGACAAATAATGTCTTTTTTTGTTTTTGTCCTTTCAAAATGCACCGTTAAAATACTGCTAGGAGATCTGCCCTTTGCACAGATTCTTAAAGGGTGGCGCCAAAGGGTCAAGAGGGATCAGGGGAAGCTGACAGCCGAGGTAGTGCAGAGGTCTGGGGTACAGGGGTAAAAGTATCACAGATAAGGGGGGAAACGGTTATTTCAACCAGGGAGTACTTTGTTTTAGTTTTCAAAGGAAACAATTCATATTAAAACATATAGTGCTAACATGGAGCACACATTTAATCCACCCTTTAGTGCTAGGATAATTGCATATTCAGCTTTGTCTTTTTTTCTCATGGCTTATAAAAGAAATCCTCTGTGCTGAAAATAGATTTGTTTATGTGTCAACTGGAGTTTACAGATATAGAATGTGTTTCCCCCTCTGCAGTTTCTCTTATCTTATGTTTCCCTTGGGGAATTATTTCTCATGCATACAGAAGAGAATAGCACATGTGGGCAGATCAGCAGAAGCAGCCAGACTTTTCTCTCAGTGCGTCAGCAGTCGACTGCAGTCATCACTGTTCCGACTCTGCCAAATACATTACAGCGCTGCTTAGCGCTGCAGCTAGCTGGCTAATGGCTCCCTCCTGGCAAACTGTCTCCAGCAGCTGAGAAAGTTTTACCCTGCTTTTCCCTCTCAGCTGGCTGCTACGTTTTTCATGGTTTTGGAAGCATGCTAACAGTAATTCTACCTCAAATGTAAGCCTGACAGAGACCTTAGGCACTGAGTTTATGTAAAGACGATTCCACGCTTAAGTTTTGATCTTTGTACAACTTGGATGACACAAAGTCCAGTTAGCTTCACCGTTCCAGGGGTGACACTATGTCTAATAGTTTTTGTATGATTCGGAACACATGCTTTGAGGTTGCAGTTCTGTATCTGAAACTTGGAACTCAAGCTTTTTGTTTATCTTGGGACTCGGTACATTTTGTGAGGCATTCAAAGTCAAATAGATTTAAGATGTCTCTTTTGTTTTTTTCCTTCCTCTTTTGTTGCACACATTGCAGATGATTAATGAAGTGGCTGCATCTGATACAACTTCCATATGATGTTAGATGACTGCGATTCAGTTACAATACAATTATGCATAATCTCTTTGTAAACAATAACAGAAGGAATAGATTGACAAATACACACATGGTAGTGCCATAGTAGCACACGGCTGGAAGCATGCTTTTCGAATTGTAGGCAAGTCTTATCCTTACTTTTCTCATCAACTTGTGAACAGTGTTGCAAATCAATGCATGATGGGACAATGTTATGTTATTATTTGCCAAATGAAGGGAACATTAATGTCATGGAAATCAAAGTAACAGCAGCTTGTGATTGTTAATGTGCAAATAGAAATTCCTAATGTGAAAGTATATAAAACATGAGCTCCATGATAGTGTTAGTTCCCCAATTTAAATGCATTGCATTTAAATTGGGGAATTTGCCACTACATTCCCTGTGTTGGGTTTAAATAGCATTAAGCATAATATTACAGGAGCATGTAGTCTAAATACTGCAGCCAACTTCAGCAGAGCTGCTATAAATTACACTGTAGACCCAAGGAAAATGTTAGGTTATAGACACCATAAAGGCATCTCAGTTAAGTTAGATTAGAGATGATCCATGGAAAAGATGCACAAACAGCCCTTTGCTTTTTGCAACAGAGCGTAAATAAAAGGATTTTAAATTGGAGGCCAAGCTGACCGCAGTATTGGATACATCAGTTATGATGCGTCTTAGGTTACATCAGGTTGTGTTCTCATTCAGTTAGTTTGACTAAATGGTTTGAATACTTTACATGAAAGAAATTGACATCTTTTAAACATGAAATAACAGAATATAAGCAATTTATAAAAGGAGGAAAGAAAGCCGAGATTGTATCAGGCTATGAGAAAGCGTCCTCCGAGAGGTGATGGGACCAACGAATCCCTCCAAAAACTGCTTCCTGGTTCCTTGTTTTCTTTACTGATAAACACTGGTTCATAATTTTCACTTGTCAAGCCCTGTTTAGCATCTTTCAAACCATGATTTCCTCAGTGGATTTGAGATCAGTGTGCGATACCCAGCCTTGGGGTCAGGGGTGTCTGGCCAAATCCTCTTGACAGGGTGGTGTGTTTTTCTGCGTGTGATGTGTCCCAGACACCCCTGCCCCATGGGTTTTCTCTCCATGTTCAGGGGTTAAAGTTACTTTAATTCAGAAAAAAACTACTAAAGAAGAGCCTTGACATCTTATTCCAGTCTCAAACACGCTTCCCCTGCAGCATGAGCCCTGTCTCGACTCCTTTTTCTCACCCTTGTCTTTCAGCACATAACTTCTCCCCCCTCCCCCTTTCCTACCAGTTTCTCCGTCCAACTCCATCTTAGCTTTCTCTTCCTTTTACCCTCTTCTGAACTCTGTTACCACATAATGAGCCTAATTTAGGAGGGTTAATTGTTTAAAAAACTCCCATGTGTTCTCATCCCTTTGAAAGGAGTGAGTTCTTGATGATAGTGAAGAATCATTCCTCGAGTGTCTCACACCTCATCTGAAGTCTCACTTTCTGAACATCATTGTCAAGATCCAAAAATACAATGTAGATAGTATTTATATTTTAATATGTGATTTCATTCAGTTCATCTTTGGTAAGTGGAATTTCAAAATGGGCTTTTAATGGGTGACATTGGTGGAGTCCAGATGTCTGCTGCCCTATAGCGAAAAAACAGCCCACCCAGGTTTAAGCTAAGTCTTGATTTTAACATGCAATTTGGTGATGTAAAGCATGCTTTGTTGCATGTTCTAATGTCTTTACTCCACCAGTCCTGATAGGAAATTACTCATATAACTTTAATTGCCACAAAGCCGCAAGTTTCAACTCAATACTATTCCCTTGAGTGTATGGAGAGCTTACTGTACCCATCGTTTCACAGTAAGTAAACACACACATTACTTATAACAAAGCCAGGAATGCAAGGTAAAAAAGCTGTTAACTAACCCCAGATGTGCATTGAAATGTGTCACATTTATCTCCCCAGGGCCCAACCTGAAAAAAATACTCCATTAGTATGCAGAAAGAGAAAAAGAGATTTCCAACGAAGGACTTCATTCCTAACATTATGGTCATGTCCATGCGTTTGAAAGAGTGTATTTAAAGAAATCCTGAATGTTTTGCACTTTAGCTGTCATTGTGGGACTGTAAATAACATTACGAAATTGTAACCTGGACACAGCTGACCTTCGCCATAAACAACAAACTATATGATCACATGGCACTCATTTAATATACAGTACAACATTCTACTCTATAAATATCAAAGTTAGAGGTGTCTGATCATTAATTATGAAGAACGTAAGGATATTTTAATTCAAATACCTATGGGGTAAAAAGATCTCAGATGAGGACACATGTCTTTTATCCTGTCTGTGTCAATAAACAGTAAGACTGAAGATGGCAATTGTATTGAGTTGAGTACATATTTGCTGTGCAAGAATGTTTTAATACAATTACTGAAAATATTTCTGCAACTTGTTTTTTCTGCCATAAAAGTATCAGCCAGGTCCCACAGTGCGAACTGCACACATTGTGATTTAATAAAGCTGGGGGAATTACAAAGAAGTCCTGAGCAGTAAGGAATGACGGGGACACAGAACATATTTTGAAGTATTTGTAAACCAAATAAAGAGTAAATGCATGTAAATCATCACGGTTGGCCCAACATCTATAGTAAAACTGTTGAACAATGCAGCATTTCTCTTGTGCTTCATGTGATGCTAATGAGTAATGAGGGTGGCATGGTTTTATGTGTTTGAACAGCAAAATCCCCACTGGGAAAAACAGTCAAACAGTTGTTGCTGAAACATGCTGTTTGGAGTGCTGGGAAAACCAAAAGATGAAGGGAGCATAGGGCATGCACATATTGACAACAGACAACAATCAGAATGCAGAGAGAAAAATTCTGTTTTGTTTTACGCATTTCAGGGGGCACCGCTACATCCCTGGCTCACTTGGAGGCCCACATGGTCTCTCATGATCATGTTCCAGAAACTGAACCGGACCAATGAGAAACAGACGACTTACGATCATAACATTTATTGTGCAATTTCACTTTCTAAGTAATTATCGCATACTTCTTCATTGTTTCAATGTATTTGATCTGTTTTTGCTTAACCACAAGTGTTTAGATTTCAGAAGAGATAGTGTTTTATTAAAGACAGATATATAATAAACTCTGTTTTTTAGAGAGCGAGAATCAATTCAATCATTATCTTAAAAATTAAAACACTTCATAGAAAGTCATCATGTGACTAACAAGAAGGTGGGTGTGTCTGTAACAAAAAAGCAAAAAATTAAAGGAAATATTTGTTATTAGATTAAATAATCAAATTATAAAATAAAATAAAATAAAATAAAACTAATTAAATCAAATTAAATTGAACGTAACTCAGGCTAGAACAAACTTAATGAGTAGTTTTAAATCACAGGATGTTGGCTGACACTGGTGGAGTAAAAGGCTTGGAGATTAAAGTTTTACCAGCACAGGAGTGCGTACACAATAAAACTGCTGCTGTGACACCATGAGGGAAGAATGTTTTCAGGCTGCTATTTTATTACAATGTGTGACATGATTAAGAATCAACTTAAACTTTGTGCAATACATTTTCTATTTACTGTAATTATATCTTCCCAATTTTCAGACATTCCAAACTCATGAGGATGTAATGGAAACACATTTGGACGGATAAGAATCCACAGGGCCAGTTAGCGGGAAAATAAATGATCATTTTGTAAAAACTAAGTAGTCTACAGCAATCAAAAATGTGTTAAACCATAATGATTGCCAATATCAATAATGATGGGGCATATTCAAAGTCTAACAAAATCCGAAAAGAAGAATAAAATTAGCGAGTGGAATAAAAACTGAGAGAAGGTTATTTGGATTGGAAGAGCTGGGATCATCTCCAGCCCCCTGCACTGCAATAAATGGATGGACTTCCACCTGAATTTGGGGATAAAATGGAGAGCACACCCTGACAGGAAGCCAATTACAGTTTATTTTCCTTGGAGCAATGTGTGGACATAAATCATAATGGCTCTGAATGCTTAGAGCCTCAGCAGCCCCCTGTGGTCTTTGTCCCCATTGGTGACCCCAGACCCAAGATTACGAGCTACTGCTCTACACTGATATCAAAATGCATTAACACATATGTGTCACTCATAAACCATTTTCCACATACTGAATCTGAGGATGCAGACAGATCCATCATGTTACATTGTTTTCTCTTTCCTGGCTTTCATGTGATTTCTCCATGAAGCTCTTCACCCTCGTGCCATCCTTTACACTTAAGATCAGATGCCTTTTCATCTCACAAAATCAAATTTCTCTGTTAGAGAGTCAGTTTCAGTGACTACTCAAACAGAAGTCACAAGGTTCAGTTAAGATGAGTGTATTAACTCCAAAAAGAGGCCGAGCAGCTACCAGACACAGATACAAGTTTAAGATTTCAAAGCAGAGTTTCAAAGGATGCAGCTCAACTTTGTTGTGTACATGAAAAGCAGTTTAAGACTCTGCTAATTTGAAATAGCTAATAGTGCCTCTCAGTAGAATCATCCAATTTTCTAAAATTAATTAAATTTACTTACCACACAACAGCTGGGTGTTGTTTAAAGAACTGATATATAATTATATTTACACTATTTACTCATGTCTTCACATTAAATATGATGCTATGAACAAGTGGCTAATTTAGCATAACATAAAGTTGCTAAAGCTGGCACATGTGAAGTTCACAAATACTCAAATTGCAGAAATTTTGACACGGTGCTCTGTAACCACTTGCAGTGTCAGGAGGTTCTTACCTTTATTTTATTTCCTGTTCCCTCCAAAAACAGTAGTTGGTTTTGTGATTTTGTTCAAATTAAAAAAACAAAAAACAGATGGGTTTTATTTTTTTTTATGACAATGTGTTTTTTTCCTGGCACAGTCATCACAAAGTGCTTCACAGAGAAAGCAGTTGATAAAATTCACAACCAAATAAAATACATAAAATAGAAGCATGAAATATAAACTCAGTCATAAGAGCCCACGTTTTACTAAACGTTTTGCAATGAAAACTGCTAATGTTATAAAAAGGGCAATTAATGTTAGCATGAAGCTACATAGCAATAATAATAAGATTATATGAAAGCACTAGATTAGTTTTAAGATCATGTGGAAAAACCATGTCATATTTAGTTCTCAGAGAATCTATTTCATGAATAAAAATCAGCTCAGTTAATCATGATTTTAACAGTTTTTTTTCTTCCTTTTTTTTGGTTGACATGTGGAAGTGGTCGTACTGAGGTGTTGTGTTCAGTTTTCAGTTTTTAAATTTATTTGTTGCCTTCAGGGTTTTTGTGATAATGTGATGGCATGTTAGTATTGTTACTATTATTATTATAATTAATAATGGTGGTAATGATGGTGGTGATACTGAATCACTGGAAATACTGTAACTGTTTTGTATATTTATATTGAAATAATTATTACTATTTTTATTTACTAGTCGTGGTGATAATAATTACCAACTACAGGTAGCTGGAAAGATGGAGATCAGTCGGAGGATGGACTGTGACTGTGAATGCAGATGTTCTTAGACAGGGTGGATGTGTACCATCTAACTAATCTTTATGAGGAACAACATCTGTGGAAAATAACAATCCATATTGATCAGAAAATTCCCCACTTCTCCAGAATTTTAAGTCAATTTTGAAGCAATAAACTGATCCTTATCTGTTCATGCTTCACTTATCATTCTCATTATTTTTACAGTAATGATGAAAATTATAATTGTTATTTATAATAATAATGATTAATTCACAATCCTGAAATTTTTAAAGTATAAAGTCTTGTTCCAAAGAAATTGCTGAAAATTAATTATTACCTTTAGCTACTAATACTAAAAGTCTTTATAACCAAAGTACTTTTTATGAAAAAGTTAGAACAGTGTCATTGTCACATGAAAACATTCACAATCCTTATTCATTATCTGTTTATATAAAGTCTCTTGGTTTTTCCTCAGAGTTTAAAAGTCTTGAGATCAAGTTAGATAAAAGTATTGACTATAAGAAAGATTCATGATTAACTTTTTATCCACTAGTTTGATATCAACAATGAGTCATAATGATTATTGGTCCTCTGTGGTGTATTTCATGTTATTTTTATACCCCTTTGGACGGGACTGACGGAAATGAGTCAGGAACTTGTAAGCGGGATAAGATGGATAAGATGTGAATATCTTTTTCACTGAAATCCTTTCTGAAAATCAGATTATGAATTGGAAACTGTTTTATAAAGTTTTTGTGATTAAAAAGTCAATAAAAAAGGAGGAGGGGAGGGCATCAGACTAGTCAAGAGAGAGAAGGGATAAACTGTTCTCCTCTGGAAGGTTAAGAGGGGATGGCTGGTGTCAGACTACAGGGAAATGACCTCAAACTCGATGCTCCCGTGTTCCCCACATCTGACATGCCTCGTTTGGCTTGCTACTGCTCATAGGAGACTTGTGGAAACTCAAATTTGTTTCGTTAAAAGGGTGTTTGGAAATCATTTACTGCAAGCACAACAATTTAACTAATTATTACTTCCCTGGCTGTAACACAGAAGTCCCCAAAAACCATGAAAAATAAGGTATCTCAGATTGTAGCAGCCATCCTGTAGAAGTTCACGAGCACCTGGATATGCAATTTGCTTAGATTTAAAAAAATAAAAGTCAATTAAAGATAGATTTTGCACCTAAATACACATTTTACATAAATCCAGCTGATAAATAGTGACCTATAGCTACAGGGCCAGATAAATATGTCCAGCAGCGTATTGTATCTCAGGGCAGGCAGTGAGCTGGCTAATGATTTAGAGTTGCCAGGGGAACCTAGGATTCAGGGATGTGCTCCAGATGTTTCACAAAAAGGGGACTTCCTGGTTCCTGAAGGACTCAAAGTGTGCAGTTGGGTGTGTATATCTGTGTGTGTGTGTTTGTCCTGGCATGCATATCTGTGTCTTAGACACTTTAAATGCTCGTCAGCAGTAGCTCGACCCACATTCGTTTCATCAGAGTATGCTTTTCTCAGTCATCTCATCCTGTTTGAACAGAATGTTTTCTTCTCCCTCTACAGGAAAAGAGAAGTATATGTTTTGTACCTCAATCTGTACGCACAACAATGCATAGAGAAAATCAGCACTGAGAAATGAGGAAGAAACCAGAAACAAGATCAAATATTTCAGCTCCAAGGGAAAACAGGAAAAGACGAGGCTAACAGATTTAATCTCTTCTGCCAGGCCTCTTGAAGGTTACTAAAGTTATTAGAACAGCTTCTTGATAAGTACTTAGATCAGGGATGTCCAATTCCAGTCCTTGAGGGCCGCCACCTTGCAGGTTTTAGATCTTCCCCTTCTTCAACACACTTGACTCAGATTAATGTTTTATTAGCAGGCTTGAACATTTCATTTGAACCAGTTTCTTTTTGTAAATGGAAGGTATTTCATGTGATATATCAGATTTATTTCTGGCACAAAACCTTGTTCATCATTCATTCATTCATTCATTCATTCATTCATTCATTCATTCATTCATTCATTCATTCATTCATTCATTCATTCAT
>JBBBVT010000006.1:21807054-21821683 GCA_037177035.1 Craterocephalus eyresii
CTTGGCGTTTTAGAACCCTAATCGCATCTTGTTGCCCTGAGGCAACAAACCAAAATCTGGTGGGGGGGCTCGGGGGGGAAACATTTTCTGATTGATATATTATAAGGAACCCCCCAAGATCCCAAAACTAGGGGGTTATATTTTATTCCTCATAAAATAAAAATTCATGCCATATAGGGTTAAGTCTACTTAGCTGTGTAATATAAAGAAAAAGTGCATTTTGATTAATCAGGGATATTAAAATAAAAATAATAATATATGAATAAAATATCTGTCATTCATTTGCACTGTAGTGTTTAATACAGTATGAATATATTCTATAGCCACTTTGGAGAACAGCTGTTTATGTAGGCCTATCTTTTACCTTGTATTTCGCACATGAAAAAAACATTTACTCTACCAAAGGATGGCTGGTATTGTAATAAGGCATTACACCCTAAAAACAAGTAAATCCATAAAAGTTGTCAGTAAACCACATATTCTATTAAAAACCTTTAGGCTGGCGCTATGATTCCAGACTAAGACTATTACTGTATGTTTGTATGCGTCTCCCCTCAAGTATTTTTATTTCCTGAAACACTGTTATAGCATTTTCACTATCTGACAAAGACCCCGTCTTTCAGAACCAGACTCTTCTTTTTCCTCTGTATGAGATGTATCGGGTGGTTGCCATAGCACCACAAACAGTGTGCAGCTGTTGTGACAGATGGTCAGTCTGGTACAACATGTGCAAACTGCTCCCTCTGGTGGGTTGAAGCAAACTACAGTTGCAAAATAACTTCCTGGATGCAGCTGATGAACACATCTGTCCACTTGTACGGTCTTTGATCTGATGCATGGTATTCTAGTCGTATTGTCCACCTCAGCTTCAAGTAAGCTAATGTAGCATGAACTCAGACAGAACACTTACCCAGCAGCAGGACATGACAGTCACTGTCAACAGAACTGCAGAGGAATTTGGAATGACAAACATCAAACTCATTCTGTTTTCTACAATCCCTCCAAATTACCCAGAAAGAGCTTCTTCTTATCCTGAAAAAAATAAGTTTTAAAAGTGCCTTTTGTTGGTCTATTTTAGTGTAGAAATTCCCTTCTCTTGACACTGTTGCCATTATAGGTGCTTTCAAATCACAGGAATGTTTTTCATATTTCTTCTATCACCCTCTGGATTTGTAATGACTGGATCACTGTGATTCATGCAACTCTTTTTAGTGCCATTTTAAGCTCCAACCTCTCTGTAAGTAGGTCTAATACTCCACCTTGAAAAAGATCTTTCTTTGCTTAAAAATAGCTGCAAATACACACACAAACCCCAAAACAACCAGCGCTAAGCAACATTTTGCTTTTGTCAGCTAATAGTTCTGAGTCCAGTGAGTGTTAGCAGGGCTGAGAGCACAGCTGAACAGTCCACTAAGCTGAGGAATCTCCACAAGTGAGTTAAATTAAACAGAAGTACAGGACCCTGTAAAAGAATTTGGCATGTCCTGTAAAGAAGACTGTCCGAGCTCCATCAAGTTTGATGGATTGCACTTGTGAACAGCAAACTTTAAGTCTGAGCACAGATTGTTGATTGGATTGAGGTCTGGCTTTTGACATGCATGTTTAAATCCCTCAAGTGTTGCTTTGACAGTATGGCTGAGGTCATTGTCCTGCTGGAAGGTGAACCCCCATTCTGGTCTCAAGTCATTTACAGACTGCTACGGGTTTTGCTCTATGTATTTGACGCCATCCATCTTTCCCTTGACTTGGTACAGTTTCCCCTGTCCGTACTGCAGAAAAACATCACCACAACATATTGCTGCCACAGCGTGTTTATATGGAGAGATTTTTGTTCCTTTATTTTATGAAATAGAATAGATTTTAAACCAAAAAAGAGTTTTGAGAGCAAAACAGAATATGTGGCAGTCAGATTCTTTAAATTCTGAAACCAAAACAGAATATGTTGCAATTAAAAAAAAAGAGAAAGCCTATATGGCTAGCACTAGAGTGTTATGGGGGCTTCATAACAAAAGGATGGATATTAGGGCTGGGATGTTATGCTTTTCTCACAATTTGAATCTTTTTATGATTTTTTTGGGTGCCAATTCAATGTAAATTGTGACTCTTTGATTTTGCTGATTTTAGGCTTTCTTTTTTAACACTAAACCATGTGAAAATGTTGAATGATGATTGTAGAAAAAGCGCATCACAGTTTTTAAGATTTACAAAGCAGCAATATATTTGCTGAAAATCAAGCATTTAAATCTAGACGAAAAAAAAGGAAAGAATTTGTACAAAAAACCCCAAAAATGTATTTAAAAACCGTAAAGCAAAAAGAATCTACATATTTTTGTAAATGGATTTCTTTTCTCCCACCCCAAGCGGATATGAACAAGCCTGTTATCAGTCTATTTTTAATTTTTCACTTCAAAGCATAGACTATTGCAAAGCACTGTATCTGAGTAGCATCTACAAGAACTGTTGTTTCAGAATTTCTTGTTGCCACAGATACTCTAGACCAGTGATTCTCAGTCTTTATCCTTGGGGAAACCCATCCATCCATCCATTTTCTGAACCACTTAATCCAATTGGATCGCGGGTGTGCTGGAGCCTATCCCAGCTGTCAACGGGCGAGAGGCGGGGTACACCCTGGACAGGTCGCCAGTCTGTCGCAGCCTTGGGGAAACCCTTCATGCAAATACCAAAAAGTCAATGACCCCCTGCCTCAACCTGTGCTGAAACCATGATTGATTTTATTTTTCAAAAGTGAGATGCATTCTGTCCGAGTGCTGTCCTTAAATAAAGTGAAAGTTGAATTAACAACACGTTGCCTTACTTCCTTTTTTAAAATGGGTACAGTGTGTGGACATTAATCACAATAGGTCTGAATGTTCAAGCCTGTTGGGAACCACTGCTCTAGACCTGGCTTCATGAAAGAAAGATTATTCTATCCCACAATTACTTTCAGTCATCACTTTTAAAGCAATGTTTATCTTTATCGATTATTACTAATGATTTCTGAAGATTAATATGAGGGCAGTGGGGTAAATGTACTGTAAGTATTTTGTGATATATTTCACTTTTGTGCCTTTTTTCTCCATTCTAAATAAGTAGTAAGGTTTTATGATTCAATATGATAGTCTCCACTTAACATTGTTTAAATATTCAAAAAGCACATTTTCTAGAATACAGAACATCTGTATTTTCAGTGCTGTAGACTTGAACCACAGCTTAGTGCAATGCCTGGATTCTGATGTTTGCAACTGACATCTTTTATCAAGTTTTCCAAATGTCTTCTATCATATTTCTTTAACCCCATGACATTTTACAATAATGTCAAAAAAAAATTTGGGGGGGGGAAACATATTAAAAAAAAGATATTTAACACTTCTTCACAGCAACCAAAGAAAAATGCCACCTCCTGTCCTCGCTTCTCTATCTGTTGACCATCTAATGAAGGATACCTTTTCCCTGTAAATCGCATGCTTTGAAGGTAGCCCATGCATCAAGATTTATGGCTGGTGTAAATGCATATAGAGAAAAAACGCATCAAAACATGTCTTCTAGGAAGTATCTTTGTCATAATAAATCTTAGCAAGTCTCCGGTCCGAAAACGCCTTAGTTGTCTTAGCAACAATACTAAAACTAAGCCTTCAAAAAACAAAGTTTCAAAGAGAGTGAAAGTAATAGGTAGCTGACAAATAAGTAACAGCTCATAGTATTTCATCTGCATCTTAAAAGCCTCCCAGACTTAAACATGTGCTTTAAGTTGTTCTGGTTGATTAGAGCTACTTAGTTTAAAGTTACTTGGTTTAACAAAATAATTCAATAAAGGTTGTTAAACTGTAATTTCATCCTACCCTAAGGGGAACTATACAACTATTAAAAGAAAAAAATACATCAAAACATTTTTGGAAGTTAGAGAACGATATTAAAAAAGATGTGATGACTCCATCCCTTTTAGCTGCATCTGTTTCATTGTCCTTGTATTATGCATACTGGCTCACTGTGACACTGTGGGCTTACTGGGACACTCATATGGAGCTATGCCATTAACATTATTAGTAACACCTGTGCTTTCCCTGCTGTGCTAAGTCAAAACATCTGCTGTTTAAAAAGCCTATTAAACATGGCATAGAAACAAATGGAAACCACCTGTGCAGATGAACTGTCAGTGGACCAGTTCTCAAATGTCAGCCTTGTATGTACAATATGCATTTGTACATACACAGGTTAACATTTGGCATGTCCTTTATCTCTTTTTGACAAGACAGTTACATACTGATACTGGTTTAATCCTTGCTTATTTTCACCTGTAAATATTAGATATTTGGTCTTGGACATGCAGTATATGCCCTGGTATCTTCTACAGGATGAGCTCCCTAAGTTGCACTATATAATCAGGGCTTGGTCATATATTTATTTTAAAGAAATGAGCATAGAGGTCTATACATACACTCATACCGGATGACCTGGGGAGCTGTCGAGGGTGTACTCTGCATTTCGCCAGTGAGCTCTGGGGTAGTCCTTGTTACCCTTTATTGGAATAAATGGGTTAGAACAATAAATGGATGGATAGATGTATGGACATAGGTTACTCAAGGATTGATGGCTAATTTACAGTAGATAAGATATTCAGAAATGTCATTGTTTGTTGCACGATTTTCATTTCATTTGTACAAAAAAAACCAAAAGGGCCAATGGCCCACCCTATATGTTTTGGACATTCTGCATCACCAAATCCAGAATATAAACAGCATCTGGTTCAAAAAGAACAAGTGAAGACTACAGGCATGCCTCTTTTTCTTTTTTCTTTTTGGTTATTGTTGAATTATATGTCACTGCTGGACCTGACTGCAGGAACATCAGAATAGGACAGTGAACAGAAGAGAATGAAGAGAGGAAAAAGGAGACAATAAAAACAACGACAACAGTACAACTAAAACCTGCACAGAAACCTGATTAGGCCATCATTTAGCCTTAGATACAGAACATAGCTGAGAGTTATCAGGGGCACCTAAAGTAAGAGAAACTCTGAAAAAGATGAACACCAGCAAAGAGTGCATAATCACATTTCAGAGTTAGACATCTTAGTGGCAAGACTCCAAAACTTAGGGTGTTAAAGTAGTTCTTTTACTGGATCTCTTTTTATTTATCAAAAACGTATTCCAATTCAGGTCACAGGTAAATCAATGCAGTGCTGGGCTCAGGGGACGGGTCGCCCGGCTTGAGCCTCGAACCTTGGATCTGCTCACATTATATCTTCTTAGGTCGGACGGGCCTCGTACAAATGGGGATGGCTTGAGACCCAACCGAGAGTAAATGGCCAGTTATTCCTGACATGAGCGTGCCATCATTGCTCACGCACCAGATTGGGATGGTCTGTTCAATGTGTGTGAATGTTGAATTGAGGCATGAATCTAATGCAACAGATTTGACCGATAAACGGATGACACTCTATTATATATAGTTCTTGCTTATGTAATATTTGGACATCTAACAGATGAAGCCACTCTACTGTATGTATATGTAACTGATGACTTAGTTATGTGTGAATTGTGTTTAAGAATGAGAGTGATTCTTCAAATGCAACCATGCCCTGTACAAGGATCAGAAGCAGACAAAGAGAGTCACAAGACCCAGGCAACAAGCACCCACCATGGATCAAGGAACCTAGGCAGCCTGCTGGTAGAAGTAGCTATTTTACAGGTCGTGCTCAGTATGGCAAAGAATACTGGAGAATAAATAAATAGCAACATACTTATGTGTATCCTCATTCCAAAGGTATTTCAAATGATTTCATCCAGCAGAAAGCCTGTTCTGCTTATGTATTTTAAATAAAATTCTCTTAATTTTTATTTCCTCTGATTGGATGTTTTTTTTTAAGAAATCAAGATTAAAAACAAGAAAAACAATAATACATGATATGAAAACTTTATGCATTAGTGTATACAGAAAAGACTGGAACAATATCCACTACAGCTAGCCTCTCCCCTTGGACAACTAATGGAGAAAAATGAATGATGAATCCAAATGAAAAATGGGGGGTGGGGGGGAGGGAAGTTGTGTTTCAAACCATCCATGTCATATAATTTTGACTGTGATGAATTAAAGGAAATTACCGCAAAAGTAAACTGTGTATTCATTCCAGGAGGTATCATTTATCACCTTCTGACCTGCCAGACTACTTAATCAATTAATGCCCATGAATTAATCCATCTTCAGTCTTTCCATAAAGCTAACATTGGATGTCACGTGGAAGTGGTGATTCATCATAGGCTGACCAGTTGTAGGAGAAAAATAAATAAATAAAACCTTCACTGTAAAGCCCATTTACTTCTTCCTAATTTATTAACACATGAGACATTATTCTAGCATATTATATTATAGTTGGTGTAGTATTCAGTTAATGTATACATCTCCTTTTTTTTCTTTACTTAAAACACAAAGTAACCAGGTTGGATTGAAGTACTGTTATTCGTTGGAAATCTTAATACTTGTTAAACTTTGTGTTAAACAAGCTTTAATTTGTGCGTGTTGTGTTATACTCTCACACAATATCATTATTAAGTAGATAATAAAGAGTGCGGATTCGCAAGTGAAATATTTACCAGCGACCTTCTCTAAGAAGTCTTTAAATATTTATAAGTGTTACTGCAGCGCCATTCAACTGCATGGGGAAAAGCAATTTCCCCCACGGAGCCGGAATGCATCATGTGGTCTAATCAGCTGATGTAAAAGAAGAAAAAACTCAGAACAACAAGGGCGCCCAGCTCATAGGCCTAGCCTCCTGTGACGCAAAGCTCACGCTACGGTACGCCATTTGTGTCTAGCAGCAAAAAAGCGCGGACGGTGGAAATAGTGACATAATAATAGGTAAGACACTGTAATATTTCATTGTATCAACTAAAATTTCCCCTAAATGTTTTTAGCGAAACGATACTATAGTAAATACAGACTTATCGGCTACTGTTTGAGCAGCATAAATGACTACTTCAGAGGTCGACGTTAGCCTCCTTTTTGGGCCTCTGTGCTGCCGTCGTTTTCCAAGCCTCGGTGCAATCTAGACCCGCCTCAGCCTCTCTGTGATTGGCCTTCACAGCTGACTGAGCAGTTTGATTGGACACACTTTACGTATGTCAAAATGAACAGTTGTAGTATGTTGCTAACTAGCAAGTTAGCAGAGGTGCAGAGCAGCACGTCTTAAAGTTGCTCCATGTCAGGCTGCAAAAGCCAGGAATGCAAAGAAAGTATCATTAAACGGTTTCGTACAGTGCCATGCAGGATGTTTTCCTTCATCGACGTTGTTTCCGCTGTTGTGTTTAAACGTGCCAGGCTAATTAACTTTACATTACTTTAAAGCTAGCATCTAACAGGGTTAGCTAGAACGCTATAAATCCAAGCACGTAGTGTCAGCAGTAAAACAAGCAAGTCGATTGTCTAGATAAATTGTAACCACAGTCTTCTGAAGTTAGGCACTCTTATAAGGAGTCAATAACAATTCTGACTGTGAATGTGGTCTTGCCTGGCATTATTGGCTCCTTTCCAGAGTCCTCTATCTTGTATTCTGAACTAGCGCCTTCACTCTTCAAATGCAAGTTATAACGTGGTATCATATTAAATCGGCATCAATATTGAACACTTGATGAGTATGGTTAACTGCTACCTAATTTTTCTACACTATGAACAATGAAATTGCATCTTCCCAAAAATTACACCAGATAAGTTAAATCCAGAATCTACAAACACTTTAAAGGAATTAAAACCTTAACATGGTTACAGTGGTGAAATGTCTGTAACAAATCTTGCTTTTTAACACCCATTGTTTGATTTTAAGTTTTTAAAGAGAAACATTAAGTGAATAAATTTGATAACTGACTCCAGGGACAGTGACTTAGAAACCTTAAAGCAAGGATCTTAAACTCCAGTCCTCTAATGTCACTATCCTGCATGCTTACCGGCTATTTCACACCTGGTATAAAAATGATCCAACAGTTTGTTGAAAGTTCTGCATAACGACCCATTCATTTCAGACATTTCAAAGAATGGTTTAGATTAAATATCTAAAATCTACAGGACAATGGTATTTCAAGAACAAAGACTTTGAGATCCCAGCCTTTAAGGATTGGATCTTAAGAAAACACAAAAGCAGACTTGATATAATCAAACATCTAAAGTGGGCGAATGATCCTTTGCAGGCAGGAAGTTTTTTTTTTTTTTTTTTTTTTCATTTCTTTTAGTCTTCCTGTATTCTGCACCACAGAGTCTTCCAACACAAAACTATTTACTTAATTAAATGGTGATGCAGTAAATATGTGCAGAAATCTATCCCATAAGTTCCACTTTTCTGGGATGCTGTGCAATGATGCAAATTTAAAGCCCTGCAACATAAAACATTTTAAGATTAAGGTATAATAAGACAAATGCTTTTCCATCTTTGGAGAGATGAAAATAAAATAAATGTTTGCTGAAGATGTTTGCTGGAGATCAGAAATCAGCCTATAATAAGCTGGAGATCAGAAATCTCCAGCTTATTATAGGCTGTAATTAAGCCTATATTGAAGGTTTAATTTCTCCTCAACTTAAAAATAATAGCAATTGGAATATAATAATTTTTTTCCTGTTTGACATGGGGAGAAAAGATGCAAACAGAACATTCTTCCAAATGATGGAAGGGTTTCTAAGGTAATGTGTAGTGACAAGAAAGAGCAACTCTGTACACAATGCCTAATTATTTATATTTACATTGCATTGAGTAAACTAAGTTAAATGATTGTGATTTTATTGAACCCATTTTTGTTAATTTAATAATCATCAAACAGTCTTTTTGTTGCTGTCCTTGAACAAACAGTTTCCATTTTAAGTCACTAGATGGCGACATTTACTTGTTATTGTTAGAGCATTTTGAACTGTGGATTTTGTAGCGGTTATAAATGGTCTTTTATACCATTAGAAACCCCAAATATAAATTTTGTTTTGTATGTTTCTTCAGGAATTTGATCCAGTTTTGATGATACCAATCAACTTCATTGTCTAGAAGCACAGCGGGATATGAAATGGATAAACCGCCGACATTAGCAGAAGAGATTGTTGAAAAACAAGTGCCTGAAATTGACACTGGCTCTAAAGAGCCGTCTGATGATGTGGAGATGAAGGAAACCACAGGAGATGAGATAAATGAAGAAGTCCCTGAGAAGACGTTGCCAGACTCCGCACCTGAAGAGGGGGACAACCTGTGTGCAGTCTGTGGTTTCTCAGCGAAGTACCCGAGATCACTGAAGATTCACTATGCACGAAAACACGGAAAGATTTCTGGTAAAGCCCCCGAACCTTCAGAGCAAAGTCAAAATATCTCTGATGTGGCCAAAATCAAACAGGAGACAATCATGGAGATGGAAAAAGGTGGAAAACAAAACCAGAAATCTGATCATACTGTAGTGAAATCACCAGTGAGTGACAATGACATAAGCGTGAAGAATTCAAATAAAAAGCAGAAGGTTGTAGACAAACAGCAAAAAGATCAAGATGGGCCAACCCAAGGAAGAAGAGTGAGCAAACGAACTCCAAAACCGAAGATTATTTATTCCTGTAACTTCTGTGGGCAAGAGTTTAGGGACAAGTCTCCTCTTGATGTTCATGTCCAGAGATACCATACCAAAGATGTCCCATACACATGTGAGTGTTTCCTGTTCTCAGGGTTGATATTTAAAATGAATGTGTTATACAATTTTGGTCATTAGATCATAATCTTCATTTAGGTTTGTTGTTGCCTCAAGAAACTCCTTATAAAACATCTATCTCTAAATGTTTTGCAGTTGAAGATGAGACCATGGAGGAACATGAAGAATCTGAGGACCAAGGGGAAGTTAAAGCCACACCAACACGAGTGGCATCCAAACGTGCTCCCAGCAGCTTCCAGCTCAAGTGTACAAACTGCGATTTCAGGGCTAGCACCGCGGCGGCGCTGGAGAGGCATGTTCGTGTCAAGCACCCGGAACTGGAGTGGTACCGCTGCAAACTGTGTAACGTTTTTTCAGCCACATCTGAGTGGATGGACATCCATCTGTCCTCGGATGGCCACCTGCAGCAGCATAAAGAGAACGGCAAAGAACCTTCCGTGTTCAAAACGTATGTTGAGACCGTGAGCAGAGAGTGTGCCGGAGATGCCGCTGAGACAGACGATATAGATCAGATGGTTGCTGAAGAAGAGCTGGCCACATTAAAAAAAGAACAACAAGAAACGGACGAGGCTGCAGAGGCCTCCATTTCTGTGTTGATAGAGGAGGACGAGGCAGAGCTTGAACCTCCCAAAAAGAGAAAAGCAAAACCAAAGCAAGACCCTACTACCACATGCGGGTACTGTGGCCTGGTTGTATCAAACGCGGCCAACCTCTCTGTTCATGTTCGCCGAAAACACAGCAAAGATTACGGCTACAGCTGCACGCTGTGCAAATACAGCTGTGTGACCAAAGGAGACATGGATCGCCACTGTTTGACTAAGAAACATATTAAACGAGTACAAGATGGCTCAAGTAAGAACCCAGCTCCTAGCTGCATCAGCGCAACGTCGCCAGAACCTCCAAGTACGCCCACTTCAAATACCACTGACGGGAATGAAGAATCGGAAAATGTATTAGCCCAAGAACACAAAGCAGATGATGCGATACAGCCAGAAATGTGTCAGCAAAAAAGTAAATACGACTCTGTTAATGCATGCAGCTTCTGCGATTTCGTAGCTCAGTCGATCCCGTTCCTCCATCTTCATGTCAAGCGAAAGCACACCAAAGATTTTGAGTATGCCTGTCTGGCGTGTGGCTACTATGCCGTCACAAGCAAGGAAATGCATCGCCATGCCATCACAGACAAGCATAAGCAGAAGAGCCAGAGATACCAAGGATTTCCAGGAAGCGAAGGACACCGAGATTCAGAAGTCCCAGTGAAGCAGAAAGAGAAGGTTGAGGCTCCCGGGGAAAACTCCAGCTCAGACGTTGAACAGCCCAACCCCACAGCTGTGTCCGAATGTCCTCCCAACGACGACCAAGTTGTAGAAGTCCAGGATACACCTGCTCCCTCTGAAACCTCACAGGTAGTCAGTGCTGGGTTAGTTGGATGTGAAAAGGAAGCACCCTCTGCTGGTAGTGAGCTGGATTCTGAACCCCAGCAGTCGCCAGAAGAATTTCAGGAGGGAAAAGATAAAAAAGCAGAGGAAGAACCAATAAAAGAAGATGCGATAACTGCAGATACACAGATGTCCAAAGCTCCTCCCTTTGATCCCTGTATTGTATCTGTCAAGTCATTCGCTGAGCAGGACTATGCGCTGCAGGAGGGTTCGCCTCAGGAAAGCGATGCCTCTGTGATTTGTTTGACCGGAGGTTCACCCTCTGGCTTCCTGCCGCCCAGCTCCTCTCATGTTAAGAAGCTCAAATCCAGGGAAGCGAAGGTGAAGGAGGACGCCAAAGGAAGCAGTTCCCGCATCCGCTGCGAGGACTGCGGCTTCATGGCGGACGGCATCAGCGGACTCAACGTCCACATCTCCATGAAGCACCCGTCCAAAGAGAGGCATTTCCACTGTCTGGTGTGCGGCAAGTCCTTCTACACGGAGAGCAACCTGCACCAGCACCTGACCAGCGCCGCCCATCTGCGCAACGAGCAGAACAGCGTGGAGGAGCTGCCCGAGGGGGGCGCCAGCTTCAAGTGCGTGAAATGCACAGACCGCTTTGAGTCGGAGCAGGACTTGTTCTTTCACATCAAGGAGAAACACGAGGAGCTGCTGAGGGAGGTCAACAAGTACGTGCTGGAGGACACGGAGCAGATCAACCGGGAGCGCGAGGAGAACCAGGGCAGTGTGTGCAAATACTGCGGCAAGGTGTGCAAGAGCAGCAACTCCATGGCCTTCCTGGCACACATCCGCACACACACCGGTATGTCACTGGCTTTTCTGTACCCACTGACACTGTCCCTTTTCCCTGCTCTCTGCATCTCATAAACACATGCGCTCCAAGTGAAAACGGCTCCAAGCCATTTACATTTTCTATCAAATGAAGACAAATTAAGGGGTTCCTACTGGCCATCTTGACAACAAACTAATAGGAAGGTATATATCTTTCATCATAACAAATTTTTCAACCATTAACACAATAAAACACAGTTAAATTGCCTGATGTAGCCATTTATTATCTTAAGTTCATTTTACAGAACATGGACACATAAGAATTGATACATACACCCTTGTAGTTGCTGCACAGATGATCAAAGCTTTAGGTTTGAGGTTCTTAAAGCCACCTGAACATGGTTTGTCCTAAAGGGATAATCTCTTTGTGCGGCTGCTCAGCTATTAGGCTTTTGTTTTGAGACAACAGTATTAAGAGGGGAGATACAGCCCTTTCCTTGGCAGCTCAGGCTAATGTTAAGGCTACTATCTACTTCAGCCAGGTAATAGCTCTTTCAGTAGAGGTGAAGGTAAAGACTGATTGAGCTTCAGACCAGCAGGAGAGACGCTAATGGACCCCAGATTGGGATTTCCTGAGCAACACTTGGTCAGAGACATGTGCGACTCATAATTGATGTGTCCATTACCAAGACTCAGTTGTAATTATAGTCAATAAGTCTCTGTAAATGTGTTAAAGCTTAGGCTAAAAGCATTGGAGGTCCAAAGAGAGGTGGGCTAATAATTTAAAATAATCAATGCAGACGTATTCAAAGCCTTTAATTTCCCTTGTGTCTGTATGTCCATGTTTGTGCATACGTGTGTGTGCGTGCGGCGGTATGTGTGTATATGTCAGCCTTCATGGCTAGCTGATTATCCTCAATCCATTAGGATTTATCTTGTCATTTATAATGCAAAGCAGGGCTGCGGCTGGTCAGGGCTTCGGCGGGGAAATGTCCGGCAGGTTAAGAACACGGGGCGCTCCATTACTTTTCCCTGACCGTGTGTATTAATTGCTTTTAAAATCAACTTAATGCAGGAACGAGATGTGAGGGCGCCATCAATAAATGCCCCTCTCTGCTTCCTTTGGTCCATCCCCCTTTCAGCCTAAACTTTAATGGGACTTTAATTGAAGTCCACGCTTCGTGGTTGCTGTGGGCTGATTGTATGTGTCTCTGTTTGTGGAGTTTCTTTTGGGTATGAGATGAAGTTGGAAGGTTTCCACTTTGAGACAGTGGAAGGTTTTAGTGGGATGATAATCCCAATGTATCTTTACTAAAAAACTGTTGTGTTGACCATGATATCACCATGAACCCCAAGATTAGTTTCAGAGAAACGGACGGAAACGATGCTGCAGTGAAAATGCTGACATATTGTTTATCTAATGGACGTTATAGCACAGGAATTTTACAGACATGCATTTATGCTTTTTTGCTGCTTTATGTCCTGACATGTATGCCTGTCACCTTGAGTGCCAAAGTCAGATTTCTTTCACTGCTCAACTCGAATAACTTAAAGCTGTGAGAATTGGAGGTTAAAATCCTGATGATTAATGTTTAGCTCTCTTGTTAATGCTCGGTCCATGCATAGTCGTAATTTCTTTCACTGTCATAATTCTTAAGTTTTGAGGTCATTTACTTAATGTTACTTAAGAAAATGAAAGTACTGACACTGAGGTCTTAACAGATGGCATCAAGTCAAGGGCACGGTATGAGGTTTCTCATGGCCAGCACCTCATTTTTTGGGTTTACTTCATTTTTTATGCGATAGAGTAATGTTCTTGTTTAGGAGATTAAATCTTTAATTTCGTTTATGCTTCTATTTTGTAGAAAGCTCTTATTTCTTTACATTTTGACAACATATGCCAGTTGTTACTATAGTTAAGTTCCCTCATTACATTGAAATATTTACCTTTTTATGTTGTGGTCATTTATCCAGGGAGTTTGTTTGTGAGGCTGCGGAGCAGCACAGTGGGGGTCTGCCAGTTTTGGAGCTGGGAGCACGTCCAGATCCTTTTAATTAAGACCTAGTTTTTATTCACTTGATTAATCAGTGAAATCAGGGAACGGTAGTGGGAGGCTGCACACAGATTTGTCAATTTGTTCCTTTAAAGGAAACACGTACACATTCTTGCATTTTGCCAATGAGGGTTGCAGCTGGAATTTGCATTTTGAGGTAAATTGGTCACTTTTTCACCAGTGGGCTGCATGACCTCAGACTGAGCCTTAAAGTGATGGACACACTTGTCAAGGACATGTTTAAAACAGAATGCAAAGTTTGGAACAAGAGCCGAGAGGTAAAATTAGTGCGTAATCTGCCTTATGTTATAGCACACAGTATACATTACTGGAATAAGATGCCACATATAATCTACATATAATTAGTTCACTGCCAAAGCAGACCCAAAATGCAACCAAAATAGAAAAATCTGGTGCATACAAAATGATCAAAAGGGTTTTTAGAAGTTAAGAAATAGAAATTGATTAATGTGAAGATCTACTACAGTATATTGAACATTATACCTCATTACGTCAAAGAGACTGTTCAATCAAACCCTTGGCTGGTTTGGTAATGCAGGTAACAATGAGCTGTAACTATTAGTGTGGGACCTCTTGTAGTGGTGAAGGTAAATGCATGCGATGATGTATTAAAGGGACTATACCCGATTTCACGTCCGGCTAGCTTAGTTAGCGATAGCGGCTATTTTTATTTTAGCTTTTGTGT
>JBBBVT010000006.1:21825281-21846150 GCA_037177035.1 Craterocephalus eyresii
TGAAAAACAACCCCAAAGCGGCGAGCTCTACCCCACTGCATCCAATGCTTTGCATTGCACTTGGTAATGTACAGCTTGGATGCAGCTGCTCGGCCATGGAAACCCTTTCCATGAAGCTCTCTGAGCATTGTTCTTGAGCTAATCTGAAGGCCACATGAAGTTTGAAGGTCTGTAGAGATGGACTCTGCAGAAATTTGGTGACCACGTTGCACTATGCGCCTCAGCATCCGCGAATTCTGCTTTGTCAGTTTATGGATGAATTCACTGAGCTGAGTGACCCATTCTTTCACAAATGTTTGTAAAAGTAGTCTGCATGTGTAGTGTCTTGATTTTATACATCTGTGGCCATGGAAGTGATTGGAATACCCAATCCTGATTATCTGAGTGGGCGAATACTTTTGGCAATATATTGTATAAGCATATAATAAGCTGTTTGGATGCTTTCAAAGTTGCCTGTGGGCTTAATTATGAAAGTTTGGTTAGGCTCCGCCCCTCTCCCCGTCACCACACTCTGCCTGTAGAACAGATGTCTTACAGCAGAGTAGCCCGCTGGATGTGGCAACACAGGGTCAGTTAAGAAATTTTGACGTCCTTGTGAAACAATGCAATTTTGAAGGTGTTGTACCAACCTCGTGTCAACATATGGGGGATGCTGCAATAAGCATGGTTATTACATAAGTTATTGCTGAACCTCTGCCCATATTTACGTGTGAGAGACTCTGCATCTGTAAGGTGCTCTTTTCAATTCATGTTGCAGACTGTTGTCTGTCAGCTAAATGTTGCTTCAGTTGTTTCTTTTTGTACCACTTACTTTTCCAGTTTTTTGTTGCCCCCATCCCAACTTTTTTGAGACAAGCTGCGGCTAATAAATTTGAAAATGAGTTAAAAGATTTTCATAAAAATATATAACTTCTCTTGATGCAAATAAAATAGTTGTTTATTAAGTTTGCACATCATTGTATTATATTTTTATTTACATTTTACACATGGTCTCAACCTTTCTGGAATTCGAGTTGCATGTCTTCAGCTATTGTGGTAGCCCTGTATCATCTCTTAATATAACACAATGCAGAGATGACAACTTCTATATTAAGTATGAGCTTCAGAGTAGAAAAAAAGTCACAGCATAAAAATTTAATGATCCTGTGGAACAAGAACTTCAAAAGAAAAACCCCAGTTCAGAACAAATGTGTGATTTCCATTTAAAAAGACTTTTGGACACATGAACTTTCTCTGTTTGAGCCTGTGGGCTGTGTCTTTCCATGTGTTTCCTCTAAAATGGAAATGAATTCCCAGATGAATTGGAAAAATGGGATTGTGAGACTTCACAAAGATGGAAAATCATGTAAGCACAGAGGCCAAATGATAATTAGTTCAGATGCAGTTATGGCAGTCAGAGGTAAAGGATGAGGCAGAATGCTGCTGAGCAGGCCGTCCTCCAAAATGATGCCACCTTTCAGAGATATGTGCATCTCCATAGATTTACAAAGTGCTGTGGAAAGAAAATAGTGTAATCTCGAAAAGATAATTCTTCTGTTTGGGTCTGCATGTGCAAACCTGCAAATCTTAACTTTTAGTGCACGGATGTTTTTCATTTTATAGTTGGGATCCTCCAGTCGCTCCCACCTCCTCCAAGTTTGCCTGGTGGTTGTTCATGCATCACCCAGATAGTACAGGCATCCGCCCTCACTGCGCTGCTCTTAAATGATGGATAGCAAAGAGATGCTCTGCCACTCTCTCAAGTCCAACCCGCCCTCTGGACTTATTAATGACAATAATTAGGAAGAAACCTCCCTGTGAAGCCCGCCAGAGTGATTAGTGCTTTAATGATGGAATGGGAGGTACTGAGCACACACAGAATTGATTTACGTATTCACCCTGACCTTTGGAATCCAATTTACGCATCCACAGGCAAAGGAAGAGTAGGTAAGAGATGAAGGAGAGTGACAAGGATAGATGGAGAGTGAAAGAAGAGCTGCTTGGCACTTGAAGTGTAACTAGTTTTTATGGGAACTGGATCAAGGGGCATCTTTTTCTGTATTGGTGAAGTTTCGGCAACAAGCTAATTTTATCTTTCTGGTTTTTAAATGGTCTGATGTAACAACCTGTACACAGAGGCAGTTTCTTAAAATTGATGTCTCCTTCTTTGGCAAATATTTTGCAGGATCGAAGCCCTTCAGGTGCAAGATCTGCAATTTTGCAACTGCCCAGTTGGGAGACGCCAGGAACCACGTGAAGAGACATCTCGGCATGCGGGAGTACAAATGCGACATCTGTGGGTGAGTTACAAGGGCCCATGTTTTTTTGTTTGTTTGTTTTAAGGTGGTTGCAAACAGTTTCCTTAAAAGCATGGTCAGAGTTTGATTAACAACATGCAATGATCAAGGAATCCAACGAAGAATTTGCTTCCACAACTTTGAGAATTAGGTGAACAGTTACTTTCTATCCTTCACTGAAAGGCAGCTCAGAATCAGTGAGGTAAGTTTAGGATGAACAAGCTTTACGCTTTTGTTCCATATTTATTGGGATGTTTTAGATAGAACTGTATCAGAACAGCTTTGATAGTCTTAGATGAGATGAAACTGAGGGAGAAAGCCAGCCGTGACAGCCAGTGTTTGTGGTGTTTCTCCTTCCAGGACTGATCTGCTAATTATCTTTAGCACAGCCCACTTTAAATTGCATTTGTTTCAAGCTAATTCGGAATTCAAGTCAATTTAACCTTGTCTGACCACAACAAGGCAAGTCCGATAAGTTTGCTGCTAACAAGATACAGATGCCTTCAACCTCAGCACACTGTCTGAACGAGCTTTGATCCCACAGAATTTCATTAAGTGAAACACAATTCTCAGGAATTAGGATCTACAGCAACGTGTAAAGACGTTTAAAGAACGTCTTAAAGAATTTAAAGAACATCTCAGAGCTCTTCTCTGGATGTTGACCGGCTTTTGCTTACCTCTCTGTCAAGATGATGTTTCAATGATGTTGAGGTCAGGCTCTGGGGAGGATTAATCACTCCATAAAACCTGTTGCCACTGATTTTCACTGCACTTCGTGTGTCATTTGGCATACCTCAGCCTTTTCTTGTCATCCTAAAGAATTGCTTCTTGACAGCCATCCTCCCATGGAGACCATTTCTGATGAGGCTTTAGCTAAAGAGGTTTTCCTCTTAATATCACCTACAGATAATGTTAATTTCTTGTAGATTTTGGAGCCCTTAGACATTTTTTTTCTGTTCTGCACTTGTCCAGTTTCTTAAGAATTTGTAAGTACACAGTGCACATCCTGCTGATATATGACATAATTGAATCGGATGAGTTAACACCTTCAGCAAAGTATTTAACTCGTCTGTTCTAGACAGAATACTTGTTCATCCCTAAGTTAGGTGCCATTTTTCATGCTTAGGTATTTACAGGCCTGTTTTAGTTTGTAAAACAAAACGCATTAATCTGAAAATGCGTAAATATGTATGTATAAATGGGTTGGGGTAGGTGTATATAATAACTCTGATTTCCTAACGATAAATATGATGTGCTGCAATGTTTAAATAGAATAGATTGCAATTAGTCAAAGAGGAAGGAGTATATAGTTGGCGACTTCATCCTGCTCCCCTTTTTTGGGCTGCACGGTGGTGTAGTGGTTAGCACTGCGGCCTCACAGTGAGAAGGCCGCGGGTTCCAGGGTGTACCCCACCTCTCGCCCGTTGATAGCTGGGATAGGCTCCAGCACACCCGCGACCCAATTGGATTAAGCGGTACAGAAAATGGATGGATGTTTTGTCGGCACCAATCAGTCAATCAATCAATACAAAAAATGAGCAGGTACTGAATGAAAATGCATGAAAAAGCAACTGATATCCAAAGAAAAAACTTACACCATAGAAACCCTGAAAACTGCAGTACTTAAAAAGATAGTCTGGCTAATTGGTATCCAAATATAACAAAATAAGGGCTGGATTAAGACTAATATTTATTGAGAGAACATAAAAATTTGAAAAGAAAACTGATAAAAAAGAAATAGTAGTGGTCCAAAAATAACCCCAGAATGCTGAATGCTTGTTTGGCCTTTCTTAAAAAGGCCACATAAATAGCTTCTGTTCAGCTATCCTTCAGTGATAAGTACGTTTATTTTGCTCTTCTCGTCCTTTCAGCTGTACAAATATTCCTAATTGGAAGTTTATGTAGCCAGCCATGAAGCTATAAATACCCGGTAGTGCAGCAGTACAGTTATCGCTCTACCTTGTACCCCCTACATGTTGACCATATGTTGTGTTCAGCTCCTCCCGTTCCCATGGTAGACCTCCTCACTGCCTCACCATATTCAAATAAACGTGTTAAGCTGTTTAACATGCAGTCAGGGAATACATTGAATTTTAGAATTTTTCAGCTTTTTTTTTTTGCTTTTGCAGGTGCACATTCCTGGCAATGAAGACATATATCTTGTCATCAGATTATCCCTCTGTGTTATTTTTGTGTATTTCAGTCACCAGCAGATTTTGTTCTTCTAAAGCCTCGCAGAGCGCATATGTTTGTTTGCTCCCGCTGATGTTCGCAAACACATTTACAGCAGGAGCAAACAAGCTTTGCTTTAAACTCGGCTTCTCCTTTTAATGAGAGGAAAAGCTCATGTTTCACAAGCCCTCCAGCTGAAAACCCCCCTCTCGCAAGTGCTGCAAATATGTTTGGGGGGAGCCTTTAACTCGCGCACACATACGATCAGAACAGTTCTCCAATATGCTTTTAAATGGGACTACTAAATACAGCCCCCGGTTTCACAAATCATGCAGATGTAGGAGCTGTGCGCTGCCAGAGCCAGCCACCACTGACAAATCGGCCCTGTGTGCGCTTTCAGGACTGACTGATCACCAGGCCATCCCTCCTCTTGAGTAAAGAGCAGCAAACACAAAGAGACCCCCAGAAAGACCCTCATTAAGGCCAGAGCCTATGCATACACATAAGGTGCTCCCCTTCCCAAACTTTTCACGTTTGATGGGTCCTTAATCTGAATCTAAAGCCTTCTACTAATGGATGAGCGTGCTTCAGGTATAATGTGTAATGTTATTACCTGTTTTGTTTTGGGGTGACCTAGAAAAGTGAGATCATAGTACGATTAAGCTCTGCGTTCTCCTGTGGATACTAATGATGGGGCAACATTTTACTTAACCAGAATAATGATTGAAGTTATTTTTAGGTACAATCGTGCTTTTTTATGTCCTCTTCTTCTTTTTTTTCTTTTTTTTTGTTAACAATGCAATAGTTTGGTGTCATCAATCTCATCCATGCTTACAGACTCTTTGGCCTCCATGTGGCCCAGAGTTTTTGGATTCAGTTTATTGCCATTGTTTGTTTATTTTCCTTCCCCCCTTTCTTTTCTTTTCTGAAAGAACAAACAAAAAAAACCCCAACAAAAAACAGATCTCTCCTCACTGCCATCGATCGCTAGGTTCTCCTTGTTAAACATTCAGACTAGAAGATTACCTTGCCTCTGACTCTGTGAGTGAATGGATGTGCTGCGCCTCGGCTGTCCACCCCACTTTACTCTCTTTTCAGCAGCTGAGGGAGGGAGGTGGGGGAGTTGTTGATAGTTAAAGATCATATTGTTTTGGCATTTAATTAACAAATGCAAATGAAAGGCCAGGACAGATTAGAACCCTTGACCAAGCTGCCAATCAAACTTGAGCATGCTGGTCAGTCTTTCCCTGGCCACCCCTTCCACTTTAAAGACTTTCTGCATGAGTCTTACCAATCCTTTTACTTTTCCCATCGGTTTATCAGCACTTCTACGGATCTACCTGCTCATCTTTGTCTTTACTTGAGAAAATACTTATTTGTCTTAATCTGCCTATGAAACAGCCTTGAAGTGTAAAAACGGCATACAAACGCAAATTGGCTGTTAGCACGTGAGATAAGATTTCTCATATATAATTGGTTAAAAAAATAAATAGATATGTTTTTTTTTAAAAAAAAGGGCACATTCTTGCATTTCTTCGTGATGTGTTTTTTGTCCATAGTGGGGATTGCCTGCTTAATGAGCCTCCTCTTCCTCTCCTCCATCATCTCGCAGAAAGTCAGTGGATTCAGCATTTCCAGCCTCCCGCTTGCTTGTCCTCCCCAAAGATCCAACGGATGTCCAGTGCTGTTGTAGGTGTTTAATTATGGATAAACAGTCTAAATGCTTTGAGGCATTGGTTTAATATCTCAGCTTTGGCCTTAGAAGTATTAACTCTACTGTGGATGGGGATTGTCCTCTTGTGGACCGGTGTTTTTATGATTATGGGTCATGAGCTGCCCCTTACAAATGTCACTTGAGAAATTCAAACAAAGCTGCACAACAAAGTTTCCCGACTCTTAAAAGTTTGTCTTTTTGGTGGAGACGGCTGCATTGCGTTCCTTCCCTCCCTCCCCTTTAGTTTGCTTGACTTGGTGTCGGAAAGAATATATATAGTCATGAGTTCATGTTGGGTGTTGTGTGTGTGTGATTTGACTGTTAACAGGATGGGGTTGGCTCATGTCAGGGTTTTTATGTCCCCCCCTGTCTTGTGAGATTGTCTGGCCTGCTCCCAGAATAGCCCATCAGTTCCGCCCTGCGTGGCTCATCCGCTGTAATGTGCCTTAATGCCCGGGCCTGTATGAGTAGCGTGAGGCCTGGCAGTGACAGTGGAGCAGCATCTTAGCTCGCTGCTTATCCAGAGAAAGCCGTCACTTAACTCAGCCCCTCTATTGTCTATCCACACCCCTCTCCTTCTCCCTTGACGCGATTCTCTATAATCCTCAAACAGATTCTGGTTAGAACTCCCTGAGAACTATTTTTATGTTTTTTTTCCCCCCCTTCCTTTCTCCCATTTAAAATTAATGGTTGATGCAGATGAAGAGAGGGATCCCTGTGAGGATGATTATAATGTCACTCCACTGATCTCCCGCCGCCCCGAAATAATTGTACATCATCGCTTCATAACGTGTCACACGGACACATTGGTGGCGTGCAATTAAAACCGCAGAATATAATACACCAAATTACTGCCTGTCAGGCCTATGAACAACACACTCGGTATTTGAGTTACACTTAATCATCATGTACATTAGCGATTTTGCTAAGATCCCTTCACCCCACCCCCTCCGCTCAGACAGTAGAGCTGTGAAACAAGCTGCTCCTTGCAGTCTGCTCAGGGATTGTGTTGTGTGATAGCACAGCTCAGAGATTGCAGTGCATCCATGTAGCACTTAACCTCTTTGAAAACTCAATGTGCCCTAGATGACGTTTAACTGAGAGTGAGCGTAAATGTTGACATGAATTCTGAATCAGCATTAGCATAAAACTAAGCATCTTTGTCGTTTTCATCATTATTGTTATCAACCATGTTTGATTTTTAAAAAAAAAGGAGAAATAGCAAGTATGGTCAGTAAAAAGGGGATGTTTGGAAAAAGAAAACAGCTTTGCTGTGCATGGGGGGTGTATATGGCAATGTGACGTCATAGCCAGCTGTTAGACAAAATAAACTAAATTTAAGAACTGTAGGTATTAACCCAATATTCAGTGATTTTTAGGTCTTAGGTTTATTTCTACAACTAGATTTCTACGCTTTTTCTCCACCCGACTTCAAGTTCAAATCACTCTGCCTTCACTGTGAAACTGAAATGATTGGTTGAAACTCTTCTTGTAAGTAAAGTCTAATCAGCAGGTATATGGTCTACTTTACTTCATAAACAATTGATATAATGATCCTCTAACAGGTCTGTATTTAATATTTTTTTTCTCCAAATAGGAAATCTGACTCCTTACAGGTGTTTTAGTTCTCTCCAGATTGTCTGTCAGATTTGGAAATTCCGACATTGCATTTGTCATTAAATGCACCATAAGTGACTCCATATTTAAAAAAAAAAAACACAACCCAAAAAGTTTTAACCAGTATAAACAGGAATACCAAATGTTAGCCTTTAAATAAACTTAAACAGAACACATGGAGCTGCTGTGAAGTTTGGTGTTTATAGATCTGATATGTGATGGAAAAATTCATATCCACTTTTAGTCCTGAGTATGAACCTGTCAGCCAGCTGGCCATCACTGTCTGTTATGGGGCTTGAACAACCTGAAGCTCAGGTTGCCGTCTGTGCTATTGTTAGCTCGCAGGCTATCAGCTGCTATAAACGGGTCAGAGTATGAGGATATATATGCTGTAGTTTCTTTCTGTTGCTTTTTGAACAAAGCATGTCAGACATTTTTCACTAAGACCTCATGGACTTGTTTAACAAAGAGCAAAATACGTCTCCTTTTATGGCTCATGATCTTTTTCTGTACTTAAAGTATCTCTGAAATGTTGAAGTGATTGTGACCTTTAAGTTGAGCCCTCCGGTGGAATCCTGAAAGTCTAGATGGTAGACTAAAAAATAGTCAAAAGTTCTGTGTGTATTCCTTGTCTACGTACTTGATCCATTGCTCATTTTCAGTGGTCTGACACAGCACCTGGTACTTACTCCCATCAGGAAGATGTATTAGTGTTTACTGCCTTGGAGTTTGAGTCTGGGAACATGGTCCTTGTCAGTCAGTGTGGACCCCTTCACCAAAATAAACACATTCTGCTCTAATGCATTTAACTAAATTTAGTGTGCCATTATCGGAAATGAAATAAGTAACGCTAAAGGTCATTTGGAAAATAATGCAGAAAGGCTGGTCTGGAAAGGTTAAGTATGTGACGGAGCTGCTCTGATGATAACGAGGGCTGCGTATGGCTCGGAGAGCTCTGCGTTCTGGTTTGACTTGGCGCTCTGCGATCGCTCTTTATGACCGAGACTGCTTTACAGCCCGTTACCCCCTCCATAACACGATAAAGCGCAGCATAATGGATTGGATGTGTTTAGTAGCCTTGGGCTGATGTTTGTAAAATTAATGTTTTTTGCAATAGAAACACACTCTGACACAGGCAGGCTTGCACACACAGAGAAAGGCAAAAGAGATGGGATAGAAATTCAGACAGCATGGATATATCGATACAAATCCACCCTCCAGTGCAGTATTTACACTTTTTATCCTCGATCTTAAAGGTTTACCAGTCAAAATGTGTTCAGTCACGAGGATTCTCTCCTTCCTGCAGGTAAGCTCTCAGCTGAAAACATGACAACAAATATATGACTTCATAAGCAAGGTTTGTGTTTTTAGGACTCATAATGAACAGGGGAAACAATAGATGTTATTAAATTTGCGGTTGAAATTATGCAGCGCAAGTACTTGGGGGATATAAAGTGTGTTTGTTCTGCCAGTCTCACTTTAGTGAAAGGGTGCTTTTGAAGAATTTGAATTGGACCCCACTCAGCATCTCTGAGCTCAAGAGACAAAAAGAGAAATCTCTGTCAGCATATCAGTCCCATTAGGTTTTAATAACAATCTCATATCCTTTCCTGGGCCCACAACAGAAGCCTCGGGGCTCCATAATCAAACCATTTCCCTTTAATCAAAGACAAAGCAAAACAAACACTCGGCCCAGACATTAAAAGGCAAGACCAGTAGTTAAAGTAGGGAGCCAACACAGCACATACGCTTAAACAGTAGTGATGAATTACACAACTATTCAGGACTGTCTAGTCAAGAGGCTATTGTCTGAGCTATGCATCATATTACCAACTTCTTCCTGGAAATGTAAACTTCTTTTGGCCTCAAACATGAAACCCCGAACCAGGACAAAAGAAGTGCAAACTTTGTACGATGAAGTAGTTGAATAATTCAGAAAATGTTGCTGAACTCAACCGTTTTATGGCACTTATGCCGTCGTAGGTATATTGTAGGAAGAAAGAAAATAAAGAGAGGGAAGTTAATGAGTGATTAACAACAGCAATTAAAAGCTGAAGAAGAAGGCAGATGAAAAAAGGTGTGTAATTAAAATATCAGTCCTCCTATTGTCCTGGGTGCGGGTGTCATCCATTGTGCTCTTATTAAAAAGCTGGGAGGAGGAAGGTGGGAGGGAGCTAACGGCAACCCAAAGTGTCTGGTAATCTGCCCGTGGATGGAGCTGGAAAAGGCTGTAACTCATGTTTAAGTGTTGGGGCCGTGTCATTGCGGGTTCACAGTCATGCATTTCTGTGTTGACACCAATCGGGGCAGGGGATATTTGGCAGTCAGGAGTAATTTAACTTAATTAATGGGATGCATATTTGATGGAGGAATAAAATATCCCGGCTCAGCAAAGTGGAAAAGGGGAAAGATTTAGTGGGAGTTAAAGGTGGAGGGGAGAGTAATTTGTGCTTTCAGTTACCGGCTGCTTGAGAGACGGAGAGGGAGAGAGTGCGTCAAGGCTGATGAAGATGGCGGGGGGGGGGAGCACGTGGAGGGGAGGATGAGAGATAGATGGTTGACACAAAGCCGAGCTGATGTGTAGAGGGGAATGGGCTGTCCCTCCATTGAGAGGGCCATCAGACTGACAACGCTTGATTTAATTGATACCCGAACGGAGCTCTTTCTCAGCACAAACAGACACTGGTTTGCAAACTTGTGGCGGGAGCCGCCGACTGCCAACGGCCTTTTTAATATTCATGAGAGAGCTTTTAAGCGTGTTCGGCAGCGGTCCCCTCCCTCTGCTGTCGCTGCCGCCTGCTTTCCAACTTGTCTCTGCGACCAGCTCGCACCCACTTTACCTTCCACTCACACGGCAGACGTGCAACACGCCGGTTCTCCCAGACAAACCCGTGTCCTGACGAAAAGCTGTCACCCCGCTCTTAATCTCCCCCGGCACTTTTTAATTGACTTCCTGTAGGTATAGATTATTTTCATGCTGAGCCTGCCACCGAGATGTTTGATACCGTCCCGCAGACTGGCATGTGGGACGCTTGTAGCTCACCGCAGATGACGCCCCTACCTCGGTCTCTGTCGCTTCCTCTTTTTCCCTCTCCTTCTCTTCTTCCATCTCTCTCATTGTGATAGCCAGACGTATTTGGACAACAGGGGAGAGGTAAAAAGCAATCAGTCATTGCCATCATCATAATTGAGCCAATGTACCTGCTGGGAGACTTGGGAAAATGTTGGCTTGGGTGGAAGAGATGCTCGTTGTGTGTAACTGAAGCTGTTAGTAGCAGGAGACCAATATACAGAGCAGCGACTGGCCTTCTGCTCCGAGTTGGATATCTGCCAGTTTGCGCTGTCCCACTGACATGATGGATATGATGTCGTTTCTTTGATTACATACCCCAGTTATTGTGGAATGAAACTCTGTCAAGAGGCCCTGATTCGTTCGAAGTTTGAAAGTATTTTGGCCAGGAACATGGTGACATTTAAAGTTTTTGAAAAGCGAGCAGAAACAGTCAGCTGTCAGCGGCTCGCGTCCAAAGCGCTATGTTGGGGATTCGAGGCCTCGTATCGATCGGCGCGCCAAATACCGCTCTCACTTTGTGTCTCACATGTGGTCTGGCCCACACACGCTCATACCAGGCGCGTTAGCGGACAGGGCCTCCGCCTACATGCCATAGTCTATTTAAATGTTCTGTCAAACGCACCAACTTGGCTTTGTGTCAGGATGAAAGCCTACTGATGCCTCATTGGTATTTAAGTGTCATTTGTATGTTTTTGTTCATATCTGTGGCTTTCAAAAGGATTCTGAGGTTAGCAAAGATCCACTTAGGTACTAGGTTTGGTCATCCTTTTCTAAATAAGATTATTCCGAGGTTTTATATTATTAAGAGAGGATGGGATGTTTTCTGTTGCAAATCTGTTGAGGGGTTGTACAAAATGTTCCCTGCTGTATAATCACTCGCATTAGATTTTATGTGTTTGAGCAAGCTTCCTTGTTAAATTCGGGCCTCATGCTCTGCAGCCCATCATTTGGTGGCATCCTTTGGGCTTTAATATCGCCGGATCGCCGTGTTTCTCAGATTTATGAAGTGATATTGACCATCGTCTATGCGAACCAGATAATAAGCCGTGATGAATGGGTGACATTAGTGATGAAATTACATCAACCTTAACAGGGCCATTGTATTAACACACCTTGCCGATTCCCCTCCCTCCCCGATGCCCATTTAATTGATTAATTGCGGACGTGGATGGATGAGGGGTTGCGGGTCCTGAATCGGTGGCTGATTGCTAGTCAACCATAAACAGGAGCGGCCACAGTGGGCCCTCAAGGGCATATTCATGCTCCCCAACCTTATGGTGATTCCTTATCCAGCTCTGACAGGTGGAAAAATATTCAGCCATAAAAATGCTGGTATCACCGGGCTGACACATAAAGCCCTCTGTCACTCCCTCTCTCTTTCCCCTTTAGCCCTCAGCACACCCGTCGGACTCAGAAATCACCCATTCTGCTCCAAATGTGCAGCTTCGGTCCCTCAGGTAACCCCTGCACCTCCCAAGCTTTAAATATGAGCAAATAATGGCAGTGACTGATGCTGGCCCTGTCCTTGACTGGGTTTCTCTGTGTGCTGTAGCCACATCTCACTGTCTCCGGGCCCTACGGGACACATAAAACACCCCCCGTAGAGAAGTCCCAAGGCTTGCTGCCGGCATCCGTTGGATGGATGCGGGGGTGCAGGAGGGCGGCGGGGTCTCTGGATGTGTTTATGCAAGTGTGCAGAGTAGTGTTTACACGGCTCTGTGTTTAATGAGGGGGGAACCGTGTCCACTTGCGTGTGTTTACATTTCAGAAGTGGTGCGACAGACTTATTAAAACGTTACACCGCACATCGCATCTCCTTTGTATCTCGCTGTTTGTTTGGCCGCATCTTTTGTGGCCCTTGTAGCTGATGTCATGTTCAGTAGCGGGGGAAGTTGGCTCAGGCTCCATGGCTGCCACTTAGATCCTCTGCCACCAGTTTGTCTTCAACCCACCAACAGGGACTGAAAGAGCAGAAAAAAAAGTGTCAGGACTGTGGGAAAGGGTTCCACAAGTGTCAACCCCCGTAATAAGAATAAGAGGACATGTAGCCAGACCCCGTGGTCTCCGACAGAACAACACGTTAACCTCCGTTCCACTGAGCCCCTCCAGGCCGAGGCGTGGGGCTGACCCTCTGCAGCCAGCTATGAAAACGCTGACACATTGATTATCCGACAGGAGCATTAGAAAATAAAAAAATAAACCGAAAAGTTGAGTGTGATGAAGAGGAAGCATTTATTCATTTATTCTGTTTATTCAGCAAAACAAACAGAGGGTCAGGATTATGCTGCAACCTCGATAGCTCGTTGTCTATTACAGTTAAATTCCAAATTAGCCGCCTCACTCTGCACACTTTTATGCCTGCTCGCTGCCCCCCCCCATCCAGAAAAATCTGATTACTTACACATTTAGAGTTTGAGCCAGAAGACTAATTTGTTTCTTTGAGTCTACTTCAGAGCTGAGTGTGAGGTGCGGTCTCTGTACTGACCATTAGATGGCGCCATTCGACTTGCTAGAAACCAACAGCTGGCGCCCGTTTGCAGGACGCGGCCGCCTGCCGAGTGCTGCATGTGGATCTATTGCAAAGATGAAATACAGATGAGATTGTGTTTGTTCTTTTGAAAGATGAGTTCAGATCTGTGACTTTTCCAAAATTCATCTACTTTTTTCTTTTTATTGTTAAGGAGGATGGCAGACTGTGTAAGTTAATGGTAATTCCCGCTCTGGTGCTACTCGCATAACAAAGTTAAAGTCTGTTATAAACAGAGCTGCCTTATTTATTATTACAAACAACCACAGCAACTATTAAAATGCGTGGATGCCCTGAAAGGAAGCAAGGAATTTTTTAATATGCTTGAATGTCCACAGCTCGGTGAAGTTGTACTTGTTTGAAATGTTCTTTCTTTTTTTTTTGAGGTGGGGTTGTAGACTCCCACTTCATGTTGGTGCAGTAGGAACTAAGCCAAGCTGGAGGCTGGCCCTGTGGTTGGGCAGATGTAGTGTTCAGATGGGGTGTCCCTGCCGGTGCTGCTTTAACTAGGACAAGCCTCTCTATGCCGGCGGACCTCAGGGGCCGATCAGCGGGTCTCAGGAGAGGCTCCGCGCTCCGCCGTCTCACCAGGCCTGTCACCAGGGAGCTGATGCTGGGCTGGCTGCCTGGCTGGGTGTGGGGCTGCTGTGATGGTGGTGGCGGTGTTGGGAGGAGCAGGAGGAGGGGGGTTAGGTGGGTGTGGGCTGACATGCCGAGAGGGCAATTACAGCAAGGACAAAGACTACACAGTGATAAGTCCCCACAGCAGCCCTAATGAAGAGAGCAGGTTAGCCCGGGAAGCGGGCCGGGGAAAACTAGCGTGGCCTCGGTGCGTGTTTGCTTGCGAGCGAGTGTGTTTGCGTGTGTTTAACCTACCCGAGGAGGATACATTTTCTGAGGTCATGTTGCTACCACGCTCACTAACCTCTCTGACTGACTCCTTCCCGCGCCGGTGTTGTCTCACGGAGCCAAAGCAAATAACAACATGAAACTGGAAACCAGTTCATCTTTGGGGAATAGTATTCCTTTGGCTGTGTGCAGTGTGGAGAAAAAAGTCCCGATGCAAGCTATTAATGAAATGAAATCTTTAAAATATCACGCCTTCGGTGGGTAATTGTTGCACATTAGAGGTTCTACAGTTTGTTTTTATCATACGACTTAATGATTTTTCTTCCGTTTTTTTTTTCTTCTCTTTTTTATAATAAGACCCCACTTAAAAATTCAGCACATTACGTCCTGTATTTTACACATGAAATAAATTAATGAGTTTGTGGGTTAGCAGTTGCAGAAGATAATAAGAAAAACAAAATGAAAGCGAGGAAAGGGAATCGTTTTAGTAGAAGGATGAACTGCTTTCCTCCTTTGGTCACTTTTTGCGTATCCAGCTTGGCTGTGTTTATAGCTGCGTCGTGCTTTCAGACAACTCATCTCAATGCATGTCTTTCTCTTTCTTTATGTCTTATTTTTGTTTATATTTGTCTTTTTTGTGTGTGTGTGTGAGATAGAGAGTTAGGGAGGGGGCATAGAAATGGAAAGATGGTGTGTGCCTGATAGTGCTGTGTTGGCACACCCGTCTGGGATCTGATAAGAGAGCCTCTGGAGCGGTGCTTATTCAAATCAGTGCATGTTCACAGTGAATGGGAGCAGGTAAAGGCAATAAGATACAACCCGATAACCTTTCTGGAGAGGTAGAGAGAATACTTGTACACTCTGTTTCACAGCTCCGCTGCACAGGATGAGGGATTTTTCAGTAGAGGCTAATTGATTTGCTTCTTGTAGAGTTTTGCATAAAAAGCCTTAAAACAGGATAAGCTCAACTTTAGGCAGACCTAAGAGACAGTTTAACAATAAATCTAACTTTTTGGCCTTTTTTTTAGCTGCTTTTATAAATGGATAAACTCTCAGCCTCCTCATTGACTGCTGTTTTGGCGCTTCTTTTTAGTCTGTCTGAGGTCTCGTCTCTGTGTTAGCGTGTGTGTGTGTGTGTGTGTGTGTGTTTAAATGGAGTTTTGCATTTATATTAAATAAATATTCAAATGTCATACAATCAATTTACGTTTTAAAATTCATCCTCCATGATCTCTTTTACAGCAACTCAGATAAAAGCTGGAATCTACTCTGCAGTGAGGATGCGTCGTATGAGTGAAATCAGTGTGTGTGTGTGTGTTTATGTCATAAACACAAGCCTTAAATTAAATCTATTAGATTTAATAACTTTGATCTGCAGTGATCAGTTTTAGAGCCACTACGCAGAAATCAGAAGTGAGGCTTGAAGCCTAATTGCAGAGTGGAGGGTGGTGTGGCAGGGGAGTTTCAGGGGGTGGCGGGGGGGTTGTAACATATGTTGCGTGCACCCAGCACAAGACTCAGCACTGAGAGTTAAACACTGGGGTGAAATGCAATCTCCGAGGGCCTCCGTGTTAATGTGTTTGGCTCTGTGCAGCTTTAAAAAGCACGGTGCTGTAAAAATCATTGAGACCGCTGAATGTTTGCGATGGAGCAAATGATAAAGAGTATCCTTAAAAAAATTGCTGTGACTAATAATCATTATGCATATTAGATATAACAGATATGTCCTCTGTTCATTTGCCACTTTTATTATTTTACATAACATAAACTGATTAGTTTATTATCCACAAAAATGCATCAAATGTGTATGTGTGTGTGCAAAACACAAAACATAAACACACACTTTGAGTGTGTTTTAGATTAAGCAGAATCCTGACATGCGGCATAAGACTAATAATGTATGTAGTAGGCTGTTTTGTTGCTCACTATGGTCAGGGCTCTAAATGTGCAGGCTCTGTATTTTCCATGAATCCTTACCGACTGAACAAGATGATGAACCCCCCCCCACTCCCACTTTGCAACCAAACACCACTAATCTAATATATTAGTCACCCATGCTCTTGTGTGTGTGAGCAATTATTGTAAAAAGTTTCCACACCGTGCTGAGGTGACAAAGGGAATATGGGCACGGAGGAGCGCGGACACGTTTGATGGCTGCTCGGTGTTGCTGATAGGCCGGATGGTGGTGGGAACCCGCCACTTTTAATCACGCGGAGGGTGACGGCTTTCATAAGAGCACGCGGCGACTCTGACAACTCTAATAAGGAGAGGTGACAGAGAAACTTTGTGCGTTAGCGGCAAAATAGAGGGGGAAGGTCTTCTCTCTCTCTTTTTTTCCTTCTTGTTTTTTGTTGAGCGTAAGAGACGAATTTCACTATCTGAGACTGGATTTGTGGTGAAAGAATGTCAGCATTAATAAAGGGCTTTGGGGACAAGGTCACACGGGTCTCTGTACAGCAGAGCACCTCGAGTCTGTTTGTGGCTCTGGAGATGGGCAAAACATGCTAAGACGTCTCCCTGTGCATAAGGTACCCGACTGGAGTTTTGCCCGTCAATGTCTCGTCGTAAAATCTAATTTATGATTCCTCAGCTTTTTTCTTTTTTGTTTTTCATTCAAAGACAATCTTAGCTCTGGAAAAAAAAGGAGCGAAAAGGAATGATGCTTTGAGGATATAATTAAAGATATCGTTCAAAGAACAACTTTTTGCATATTTGAATTATTACTGTCGTTAAAAACCACACAAAATATGGAAATATGATTGCCGGAAGCACATAAATCAATGATCAGCAAGGCCTCAGAGCCCAATAAATATGAGGAGCTAAATACTTTAAAATGCAAATTGCATTGAAAATTTGCATATGGGTGAATTTAAAGGAAATACGCTTCCTTAAGACCCTCTGTGGTAGAAACGGGTGGAGCTGGAGGGGGTTTAGGGAGGAGTGTGGAGGACACAGACAGACAGACAGATCCCTTTAAAAAAACAAAAGAAAAAAACATTATTTTATTTTCCTTTTTTTTTTTTCTCCTTGTCATTGGTCAAGTTGTTGGATCGCTCTAAATGATAGCAGCTAAAGTGGGCTGACAGACACGGCTGCATCTCTTTGTGGATCCAGAAAGTGCCTTAAGTGATCTGAATAATTAGGAGTTAATTATTCTTCATCCATCTAAATCAGAAAAGGACAGATATGGGGATGGAATTATAATTTTAGCCCGACGCTCTGTCTCGTTCTAATGTGGTAAACTAAAGTGACTGTGAATAATACCTACTGACCTTCGAGTAATTACGCCTCGCTTGGCAATTTGCTTGCTGTTGCTAATTGAGGGTATTGATTCAGTGATATTCATATTAAAAATACATATGTTTTATGGCTGGGATTTTTTTCTCCTGGTTGTGTTTAATGTATTATTAATCCTTATTATTTTTTCTTATTTTTAACAATAATTAGGAGGCAGGATGTGCCACACTGGAGGCTTGGAGTACTTTCTTTGTCTTTATCACAGGTAGAGTTTGTTTTGCCAAAGTTTCTGCTGAATCTAAATGAGTTTTTATGTGATATGAAAGCCTGCATCTCACCTACGCTTCAGTCAGGCTGAATCAGTAAAATATAAGTTGTACCGTCTTTGCATCAAGTGATAACGATGCAGCTGCAAGCAGTGCTAAATGTGTCGTAAATAAGCGTGTGCATGAATGCTACGATCCCACGAGTTTGGTATAAACAACCCCTCAGACATTTAGAGCTGCTCTGGCGGCTCCAGCGGATCAATGGACACGATGTCTCTTTGTGCATTAACACTCAGGTTAAAGTGTTAGGTTAAAAACCTGCCCAGCATCTCCCTGCAAAAGCAAAGGAAGGGGGGGGGGGGATCAATTTCCCCCAGTGGAGTCAGAGGGGCGATGTGTTGGTACTGAAGGCATCCCTTTACCAATACGTCCGTCTGTGTGAGCGGTGTGGCGGTGGCCGGGACTGTCACTCCGGGCTGTTTGCATGTGTGAGTGCCCTTCCTGTGGCGCCTGCAGGTATTGACCAGTGCAGAGGACGAGGTGGCTGGCTTCGAACGCATCTCTCCTCCCTCTTTTGCCCCGTAATATTTTAAGCCTTTTCGACTAGCTGAGCTCCAGTGGCAGCTCACAGCCTCATAATAACCCAGATAGGGATCGATGGCACTGGATTTAGGCACTTACCCCTGCTAAAACTGGTAAACTCATTTGTCTTTCCGGAGCGGCGTTCGCTGCGTTGTTTAAGGAGACACTTAAGAGAATCCCCTGAATTAAGATAATGTGACTTGGTGTGTGATCAGGCAGGCTCAACTGAAAGGACAAGCAGCTTTAGCTCTTTTATTAGCTCTCTGTTTAAGGGGCCATACATGTTTTGACGGAGTCCAACTCTCTTTATTTTATTTCTGTCATGCCGATTAGTGTGCCGGAGAACACCCGCACTGCTATCGCTCCCCCCCTCACCCTCACAACAGGACTGGGGTGTGTGTGTGCGCGCTCAAGAGAGAGCGAGACTATGTTAAGCATGTCAGCTCTAAAGGAGATGGACCAAAGTGTGATAGCCCTGCTGCTTCATGGGTTCAAGCCTACATGAACGGCTCAACACAAATTCTTGGTGAAGGACTCAATGGATGCCGTGAAATCGTGTTTGCTGTACAGCTAATGGCATAGGACTGGTTCTGCTGGAATGTTCCTCAAAGCGAGGAAACACGTCATTCTGCTGTGATGCACACTGACCACTTCCACTTTACCATGCTCTCATCTCAGACTGGATGGATGCTGCTTTATGTTGTGCATGTGAACTTTACGTGGGGGGGAAAGAAATCTCTGTCTTCTCAGGAAATTGGGCAAATAATGATGTTTTTTTAAAATCTAAATGTGGGTTAAACAGCACCAATTCAAGTATAATTTGTAAAAAATCTGTACCCAGTCCACACAGAGGCGCTTGCGGAGATGCTGCTCAATGTGCCTCGCAACACCTTCAGTGGAGGTGGAGAAAAAAATAGTTAAAAAACTAAGGAAGGAAAGAAGGAAGAGACACATTTTGTCGAGACTCCTTTGGGAATTTAAAGAAAATTTTTTAAAAAGCAAAAAAGCTTCCAAACTTCAAACAGACATCGCTTCCTTCCCAAGCACACTCTCCTCTTCGTGTGAAACTACAAAGGGCCGTCCGTCCGAAGAAGAAGCCGTTGTGCCGTGGGGGCCGGCGGGTGCTGCTGCTGGTGGTAATTAGGCGTCACAACACTTAGGCCGGGTGTCTCGCGCGGCGCTGAATTCCTCCTGACGTGACGGAGGGATGGAGGAGTTATTCAGTTCTGCAGTTTCTTCTGCTCTGCTGGTCATCTGTCCTCTTCAGGGCCCATCAGCCTAAACAGCCCACCCAACGCAAACACACACACATGCACACACACGCTGTGTGACCCTGCTACCAACCCCTACAAGCACCCGCAGGCAGAAGAGGGAAGCAGTGTGTTAGAGGGAGAGACAGAGGGAGAGATATCAAAGCCCTGGAGGGGTTAGCAGAGGGCTGGAAGGGAAGTCAGAAGGAGTAGTGTGTGTTTGTGTGTGTGTGTGTGTGCTGTTAGTCAATACTCCGACCTCTGCATCACTAACTGTACAGGCAATATAGATCAATATTAGGTGAAGGCACATATATTTTACTAATTACTGCAATAATTAAAACGGTCTTTTGTGATTAAAATGAAATCAGCGCGCAGTCAATTTTTAGCTAAACGTGTTCAGACACAGCGGACTGATCCAGTTTCAACCTTGTTGCTCCCCTGTCATAAAATCATTTAAGAAAACAGTGTTTGGGAGGTGAAGCATTTCTTTCTGTCTTGCTTGTTAGGACAACGGCAGAGAGCAGCTGGACAAGACGAAGGAACGGTTTGTTGTTGCTGCCAAAGCTGACAGTGTCAGTCAGAGAAAATGCACCTGAATCCCATCTGATCTGCACTTTTATTAAAACAATACTTTTATATATTTATAAAGGGATTTAAATCAGCTCTGGCTTGTGCAATCTGCTATTTTTAAGATTAGTTCCTTCAACCAAAAGACTTGATTGAATAATGAAGAAGGCAGTATGAGAGGATCTGAGGGGAGCGAGGTTGGAACAAATTTGCTGTGGCAGTAAATTCAGAGTTTGTGTGGCGTGCCGAGCACAATGCCAGGATACAGGAGAGAGGGGGAGACACTGTGCTTTCATGTCCCTAAGCCATGTTCACGTCCACTGAAGACTTCTGTTTTTACACAGGTAGGCAGTTTGGGGACTATCTCAAGTAAGGAAGAAGAAGGGTAAAGGAAAGAGAAAAAAAACAAAGGAGGAGAGGAATCAAAGGATGTTCCCCCTTTAAATAATGTAACAAATATTCTAATTTCCAAAAATAAAACCTCCTCTTTATCCTTCCTGCTAATCTGAGCTGTAATTTATTCCAACCCAAGGCCATATTAGTATGCTAGCCAAGGGCAAAGTGGTTACGACAAAACCAAGTTCCTTCAAAAAAGTTCGACACATATAAAAAGAGAGTGAAAAGCTCAGCCTCCAACTTGCAGCCGCCGACTGAATCTGAGATTCAGAACTTACTGGCTACAATGGAGAGAAAGCTGCTGTGTAACATAAACAAGGAATACAGGGGAGTGTTTTGC
>JBBBVT010000006.1:21875389-21885608 GCA_037177035.1 Craterocephalus eyresii
CCCCCCCCCCCCCCCCCCCCCCCCCCCCCCCCCCCCCCCCCCCCCCCCCCCCCCCCCCCCCCCCCCTATCAGGGCCACTGTTTGGCTTTTATCCCCCGGGGGGACGCGGGGGAAGCTTTCTGTTGTAAACGGACCCCTGTTACACGCAGTTTAAGTCTGCCCACTGGGGGTATAGAGAGTCTGGGGGTGGGGGCAAAGGGCTTCATCATGGCTCCTGGTTCACAGGGGAGCTCAGAGGGCACAGAGGTTGCAAGGGGGCGGCCGCCGTCCTTCCCCTCAATTAGGCTCTTTATCAGAGGAAAAGGTCCTAACAATGTGTTTTCCTGTTAGTAATGAAGGTGTTCGGTGTCAGCGTTGCTCATAGAGAAGAAAAAAAAAAAAAAAACGTGGCCAGAGTTGCAAAAAATCTCACTTTGACTTGTCGATTATAAATCTAAGGCTAACATCGGCAGTGTTGATATAATGCAGGAACCTCTCTGACCACTGAGAGTTTTCCTTTCCTTTAAAAGCAATCACTCTCGGCGGGGAAGGATTTTATGTAACATCCTCGCTGGTGTCAGGGTGTAAATTCAGAAATAACACTTAAGGAGCCTCTCAAATGAATTATATCAAAATGTCCTTTAGATGCATCCCATGATGCCAGAGTACCATTTCAAAAGTCTTCTCACCCGGCCAAGGATACTATATTTATAAAACAGTTTTTTTTTTCAAGCATAAATGATGTTTTTTTTTTGCTTCATAGCACAACAAACTGCTCCTTCCTGGGAGAGGTTTTATGTAAAAATGTTCAAATCCAGATGTGAACATGAGGAAAATCATCAGTCAGAAGCGTTCCGTTTACAGCACTGTTAACTTATTTAAGTACATTACATCGAAAGCAAAAAAAAACAAACACAAATAAGCTGTTTTATTTTATTTTATTTATCACTCCCCACCCTTCACCTCTCTTCCCAGCGTGCACCACACACACCTGAAGAGGCCATCCAAACATACGGAAACCTGCATTACAAATTACTGTACATCATAGAAATTGTGCAGCAAGCTTTTTAAAATACCAGCGCTGCCAGCGAGGCGCTTTGTAATTTATCCCTTCACGGCTGTTAGCTGCGCGCTGCAACGGTGATTTATTTGGTTTAAGAGAAGTTTTGTTTAGAGAGATAATGAGCAGGACTTCTCTTTAATGATTTAACACGGTGTGGTGGAAGGGAGAGAGGGGTGGGGGAAAGACACCCCAAAAAAAAGCACATATATTTTTCATATCTTTAACTGCACTGCAGAGAGGAAGAGAAAAGAAGGAAGGAGAGAAAGATGCATTAGCAAGAGAAGCTAACAGCCCTTAACAACCGGCGTTTTTGATTCATTTTGTTTTGTTGTGTAAAATGACTTTTTCAACCTCGCAGCAGCGCATCATTTCAGCACGTTGCCTATTTCATTGAGAATGTTTCTCGGGACGCACTCCGTCTTCGTTTATCCTCTTCTTCTTTTCTTTTTTTTTTTTTTTTTTTCTGCCTTCCCTCCTCCAATCTATAAAAGTGGATCATGTTTGTGCTGATGCCACACAATATGCTGGCTTTTTGGAATATCTATTTTGAAAAGTGCTTTAACTGCTCCTGTACCTTTTTCTTTTTCACACCTCGCTTTTCATCTTGACACCAAATATGGCATTATTCCTTCTTGTTCAGCGTTTTTAAGTTTCGCCTCTCACTCAGGATTTGAATCCCAAATTAAAGCAGTTAATTAGAAAATATAATGAAGCTGAGTAGCATAATATGCAAACAGTGATGACGCTCAGAGCTGTGTGTGTGTGTGTGTGTGTGTGTGTGTGTGTCTGTGTGTGCGGGGGGGGGGGGGTTATAAGTCTCCGTAAAACTAAAAAGTGCCATCGGCGCATAACGATGATGATATCAATAATAGATTACTTCATCAATCGCTGTTCTCTTGAAGATGGAAATGCGCTGTTAGGAAGGGACTGACTTTTTTTTTTTTTTTTCATTATTATAATCCCCCCCCCTCCGCTCTTCCTGTAGCCTGGAAATGTGTGTTTCATCTCGCATTAGGGCGTGCACTGCGTAAGCGCAGGTGGAACTTGCTCTCCCTCTAAATGATCCTTTAATGGAACAGTGTGCACTGGAGCCGGGAACTCTATGGGGCGCTGCCACTGCCGATGAGAACTTTGCCTCAATCAATCCGTCAAGCCCCATCACCTGCCTCAGCAGATGATCCAAAAACCCCTTCGGAGAGGCAAAGTGAGCTTTTTATGTACCTCCTCTAAGACTAGAGGGCACGCGGAACGCAGGCAGCTGAGAGGCGTCTGCTTCGTTGAGAGCGCGGACGTTGATCCGTCGTCATAAAACTAAGAGTTAAAGCGTTTCTCTAAGGATCAGCTGCTTGTTTTTCTGAAAAACAGTCAGTCCTGATGATTTTATATTTCCCTCCCCACCCCAGTTCTCATCCACTCTGCTTTATATTAAAACTGCACCATGATTTTTTACATTTCTTTACTCCCCTCCTCCTCCGTCGGGGGCCCAGCCGGAGAGCTGCGCTGAGTCCTCTCCTTCCTCGGTCCCTCCTTCCTCGGCCCCTCGCTCCTGACGCACGGCTGTCTGTCAGAGAAGCAGCTGCTCCGTCTGTCAATAAATGTCTCATCTCCACGACTTCTTGTTCCTGTCTGTTTATCTGTCTGTCTGACATGTCGGCAGCTGCCTCGGCGCTGCAGGGTTGCTGTCAGCCCAGTGTTGGTTTCTGTTCTTCTGTCAGTTCATCTGCCTGTCACACTTTCTCAGATTAGACATGTCAACTCACCTCCAGCTTTTCCTGCTACTTGGAGATGCAAAAAAATAAAAGGAAGATGCGCTTTATGTTTACGTCTGACGAGTGAATTAGCTGTGACACGGTGAGATGTTCCTTTTCATTTTATAGACCTCCCTCTCCGGCGTTAAATATAGCACGTTGCCGCGTCCTTTGACATTATAGATGCTGCCGTCTACTGAGTTTCCAACTACTTTAACTTTCTGACAATCAGTCACCAAAATGTCAGAAAAAGATTAGGAGAAGAAGCGTGAAGTGAAAGTACCGAAAAAAGGGTGTAGCAGGAGTTTAGAAAGATGGATCAGGAGGAGGTTTTTGTGGAGATGGAAGCGATAAAAGATGAAGGAATGCGAGATGGCAGAGGAGATGGAGGTGGGAGTGTGCAGAGGGGAGCTACCTGCTGCTGATGGCAGTCAGAGTCAGTGAAGGATGGAGGGCGATCCAGCTGTGATATTAAAGCAGCAGGTGGGGGCCATCATTAGGCCTGGCACGGGAGGCTAGATGAGCCCGCACACACTCATTTCTTTGGGGCCCGGCGGACCGCTGCAGAGTCTATTTGTGTGTGCGTGTGCTCATTCAGAGGAGCGGGAAGGTAACGCCATAACTTCAGAGCTCATGCACACCTCGCCTTTCATCTCTCCCCAACGGAGCTGCTCCTCCTCGCCGAGAAGTTGGGCAAGGTGAGGGATGAGCGAGCGGCGCATCTGCTCGCTCTCCCGTAATGGCCTTTCAGATACCTTTTAAACCAGCACAATGCAGATGTTTGTCGGACCTGAAATTCATTTTTCATTCCATAACTCTGCTTTGCTTTCACGTTGCAGCCCGGCTCAGCTGGATGCGGGAAAAAGTGATTAAAATGTAACAGAGTTTAACCCCAACCCATATTTAAGCACAACAGATCAACGGTGACAGTAAAAACATCTCAAGTTCGTATTTAACTTTTATGCACCTGCATTTAGTGTGTAATCACTTCAAGTTTCTTAAATTCTTTTTTTTATTTCGGCCAACGCATCCTTAACAGAATAAAAGATGAGTCATTGTATCCGCCGACTGTCCTTACCGTTTCACAGTGGCAGACGGTGATATCAGTGATGCTCATGTTTCATTTCTCACCTTGTGATGCTAACGAATCCAAAGCCAAAACAAAACAAAACTTTAAGACTCAAAGCAAAGTTTTTGAGACAAACTAAACTACATGAGACCCGGTGCCTCCCAGCGTGCTGCACACAGCTGACGGGCGGATGGGAATTGGCGTGCAGGATTCGGGGGTGTGGCGCTACGGTGCATCTAAGCCGCATCTTGCTGGAGTCCCTTTTCTTAGATCTTCCCATCCCTTCCAGACCTGCAGACGGGGCTATCCAGGAACAGCATTAGGCAAATGAAGTTGTTTGTATCAAATATTGACATGTTATCTGTTCATCGTCAGGCGGCGGGAGGGAAGAAAGAGAGAAAGATTGTAACTGTGGGTAATTGAGCCGTGTCTCCCCTGCTTATCGGTAAAGCTCCGGCACGTCACGGACCTAACGAGCTGTGGCGCGCCGATTAGTCTGAAGGGAAAGTCGAACGTGAAACACCAGAGCCTCTGTCTTTCTTTTCTTTCCTTTTTTTTTTTCTTTCATATCTGCAATGGATATTATGAGCCTCCCCGGAGGGCAGAGGCACAGCCTTATTAGTTCAATTCATGAGGGGGAAGAGAATTGATATGGATGAATGGCATGTTAAAGTATCCCTTTGTTACAATAACCATCAAGGCTGATGGTTGGGGCTGATGATGCAGCCCAAGGCAGCAGGACGACAAGCTGAGGCCTTGACCTGGATGGCAGAGGATGCACACACACCGTTGGCAGGGGGCTGATTACACACCGCTTTAAACAAATGAATTTGCCCCTTTCACATTTAGATATTGGATCTTTTCTATGTGTGAAAGTGGAAGCATGAGAGATGGAGCTCTGTAATTACTGTTGTTTACTGTTTTTTTATCAGTATGTGTGTATCTGCAGTTTGTCTCTACAGTTTGAATGCAAAGTGACTTTACATGTTTTCCTTTATCTATCTTTATTTCGGGGATATTAGCGCTGATGTGTGTGTGTATGTGTGTGTGTGTTTGTCTGTGTGTGTGTGTATAAAAGCAGCCTGTTCCAGGTGCCTCCAGAGGGCTTTAACCATCTTGCTCTAGTGCCACTCTGAAAATAATCCAGTACCAAAAAAAAAAGGGGGGGGCGAGATGTGAATCTCACAACATGCCAGTTTGATTTGTACCCCGCGCTATCAAAGAATGCTAATTAAAATCATATTTTGCATATGTCTTGTCTTTCATGCGCATATGCAAATTGCCCCTGTTGCCTTTCAGCACTCTGTAATTAGGTTTATGAAGGACAGCTGTAATACATAATTAACAGAAATGTTTGCAAGCTCTTTTTTTCCCTCCACGTCTAAACACGACGACTTAAACAAGCACGCGTGAAGTGTTCCAAGGCCGCGCTTTTCTTTCAAATATATTGATTAATTCTTTCACCCCCCCCCCTTTTTCCCCCTCAGTAACATCTTAATTATGCTGTTTGTTTATTTATAAATGATGGCGTCAGTCAGAGGCACTTCCACTAGGCCAGAGAAGCTCAGCATTTTGATCTTGCCAGTCTCCCTGATTGGAATGAACAAGATTTAGTCATCCGCTCGCTCCCAGTTTAACTCGGAGGCAACATTGTGGACGGGTGGATGGATTGAGTTAGAGAGGATTGAGAAAATCTAGAGTGATGATAATGAGGCAAAACAGTGGAACATGTTTGAATATTTATATGATGGTGTTAGTTCGAGTTGCCCTCAAGGGCCTCGATGACGGACGGGACTCTGCGGCCATGACGGGTTAGAGGACACAGCAGTGTGTGTGTGTGTGTGTGTGTGTGTGTGTGTGTGTCCAGACGTTGGAGGGGGTGTCGGGGTAAGAGAGGGGGCATTAGCTGACAAGGCGACATAAATGGTGAAATAATTATGCTTTTGCTTCACGAAAGAGTGACTACTTAGTGAGAATGAAAGCTTCAGAAAGTCTCACACGGGTTCGCCGAAGAGAAAACGGCATAATGATCGACTTGGAAGGAGGGAAACTAAAAACATCCAGAAGAGGAGGAAGAAAGGAGGGGCAGACGGAGGAGAGCCCGACTTTTGTGCGGTGACAGTGCTAACCGCACGGCTGTCGGATGAACTCCCTCAGCCTCTTTCATGTAGCTCCATCCTCGGCCCTCTGATGTGGTCATTGTCTCTCTGTTGCACAATAATGGGAAGTGATGGGTGCTAAATGAAAAGGCCAGGGGATGAAAACGCTGGTGAAGCCGCTCGGATGTCAGAGTAGTTAGTCCTGTCATCCGTTCATTATGTTTTCATATGTTGTTTGGGAGACACGCTAAACTCAGGGCTCTCGACAAATTCAGGACGCTGCGGTCCCTGTCAGGCAGCTCGGCCCCTGTGTTTTCTGATGATATGTTCGTGCTCTGTGTACATGCATGTGTGTGAAAATCCTTGCACATGTGTGCATATTTATGTGACACTTCTATGCACAGCATGCGCGTCACTTTCCTTACTTTCTAGCCGAAAACGTTTCAGTTACAGTGTGAAAAAGAAAGTCGCTCTTAGGGTTTAATCTTGTCTTTACAAGTTGTTAAAACAAGGGAAACTCAGCCTGAGGTCACCAGCAGCCCATGACATATTCCACTATGTTGTTATATAGTTCGCAAATCTAAGCTAAAATGCAGAAGCGGTATGTGAATAACTAAGTACAACCGTACTGCTTCCATGGGAATTCAGAGAATAAGTAGCAGCCAGGTGCTGGTAATTAAATGCACTTATTTAATCGATGAACATCAAGTGTGAGCAGCTCTGTAAAAGAAGCTTTGGAGATGCTGGTCTGTGGAATTTTCTTAAGAAATAAAAAAAAAAGCAGCAATGATTTTAGAGTAACAGTTGTTCTCGACCCTCAACCTGGGAAACCTTTTATCAGGACATTTTCTCATGATTCTACACTGAGGAGTATTATTCATGGTTTAAAAGCATGTAAATGTTGTGGATGTAGCAGCATTCTCATACCTCATACATAAGGTTTGGCCATGTTTAATGATTAAAGTTTGTTACAGTGCAAAGAAAGAACTCAGAATTCGGTCTAAGAGAATGTGGTGGCACTGATTAAGTAAGAAGAACATTGTCCAAGTGGAGATGTTTGTTCACAATGCACAGCAAAGCAAAGCGTTTATTAAACCCAAACACAACATATCGGCACAAACTCTTCATACCAGCTGTCAAGCATTGTGTTCAGTGTGTGAGGATCTGGGATTGTTTTAAAGCCAGAGGACCTGCAAACCATCATTAAGTCATCAGGAAAATGTTCTGCATACCAAAGTTTTCTAGAGTCAAATATGAGGACTTCTGCGTGACAGCTGAAGCTTGGCTAGATTTGGGTCATTTAACAGAACAACAAACACAAACACAGCAGCAAACCTACAGCAGGAAAACATGTAATAATGATAAGAATTGTGCTGCAATGATTCAGACCATGTCAAGGCCTCAAAGTCACAGAAATACTGCAGTGGGACTTGAATAAGTAAACAGAGAACTATCAATTAGCTGAAGCAACATTGTAATAGAAGAGTGGAAATTCTTTCACAATGATATAAAAAACTCGTCATATGCATCATGCTGCATTTGGCTTTAGTTCAATAACTAATGACACAGTCACATGTTGCTGTTCACCTTCATTTACCTCAATTGGTAAAATGTTAAAACCACAAATCTTGTGCTTCTACAACACATTAAGATATGTTTTCCCTTTCTTTTTAAAATTTGCAGTCCACTAGATTATTATCAGCTTATATTTACTTTTTTTTCTTATCTTCCACTTGTTGTGACTCTTGTTATTTGTCTTTCTGTTAGCGCGCTGGCTCAATAGCTAGCAAACATCTCGGTGAAGAGTTGGAGGAAAAACTAAGAGGATTTTGCTGCTGCACAGGATCAGTCTTACATTCCGAAAAGCTGACCTGTGCAGAGGACGCTCCTCTTGTTCCACAGCAGACTCTTGGTTTTGATCAGCACGGCTAAATCTGATCATGTTTCTTTGCTCTCTGTGTGTTTTGTAGATGGGCCTTTGTGATGAAGAAGCACCTCAGTACCCACCTGCTGGGGAAACACGGAGTCGGTCAGCGTAAAGAAAGGTAAATCAAGCACATCCAACAGAATTCCTTATGAAGCCAAATCTGCGTCGTGAAGCACACTTTGGTCTGGTGGAGATGATAGAAGTATTTGCAGGGCATATGGGAGAGTGTCCTTCCTGCACGTTACCAGCATTACAAAGCCATCTCTAGACCACGACAAGTGTGACATAATTGATTCAAGATTTTGTAGGATGACTACAGCAAATTCTGCTGAGATCTGTAGCTTTTTATGCTGAAATGTCTCACTAGTAAATTTAATCCTCCTTTTCATTAATGAGTTATGTCTTCAAGTCCTTCTGTCTCACTTTCTTGCTTTTATTCCTCTTTTTCTGTCAAACTTTATCTTCTTCTCTTCCTCATCTTAGTCGCTGCTCTCCCACTTGAATTAAGGATGAAGGATGTTTCTCTTTTGCTGTTCATGTCTGTGTATGTGAAACATCTCATGCTAGGCCCTGTCTATCAGAAACAGAGCCTGCTGTCTGTCTGTGTGTGTGTGTGTGTGTGTGCGCGTGTGTGCGACAGAGAAAGATGAGGAGATGAAGTTGCGAAGCCCCCTCCCGAAACCCTGACAAGCCAAAATGAGACTTTAAATACCTCTCAATCTGTCAAGTGAGCTTCTAAAATAGAAACAGACCTGCTTTTTCATTACTCCGCAACCAAATTGATACTTTTGACAACATGCGTTATTAGATGTGACAAGTGGTTTCAGATATAGAAGTAAGCAGCCCCACCAGATGCCGCTCCATCTCCCAGACATGATCAGCTAAATTCCTTCTGTCAGCTGCTCATCTGGATTAGATGGAGACAAAATCTCATGTCGTCGGCTGCTTCAAGTCTGTTTTATCCACTGTTTTGTTGCTATGACCTTTATTTATCCACGCTTTGCTGACAGCTCTATGATTTCCTTTCTGTCACGATGCTTCATTCTCCTACATGCATTCGCTTCTATAACTTTGGTTGGCTGCATCCGTGAACATCCCGGCTGCTCTGCTCCACTGGTGACATGCAGAGTCAAAAACAGAAGACCATTTACATTTTTACTTTAGCTGGTCAGATATCCGGTTTTGTTCTTCCCTGGTTGACAGATCGGATGCTTTTGCTGCTCATCGATTCTTTTTACTACCCGTCCATGCAGCCAGAACCTGTTAACTTAGTTAACTTAGCACGATAGTTTGACTATTTAAAGATCTTAAAGTTGTTTAACTGGAGAAGCTGTTTTTGCCTTGTGTACCTGTTTTCCATTTACAGTACGTTGACATGTTTCAGTCAGTCACTGAATCTCACAGCAGAAGCTAGAATAAACTCACAATAATCCAACATTAAAGACCCACTATACAACTTAGACTATTATCCCAATGATGCACCCCAGCGCTGCCGGGCCGATGCGACTCTAAAAGTGCACATAATATATGTCACTGTGCCATGAAACGAGTTCAGGAAGCAGAGTTTGAAGGTTGTTATATAGTGGGCCTTTAAGTGACTGATAAAGAAACATCTGTAACAGGTTTATATGAATGATGTCAGACCACCTACCATAATTAAGGTGTCAGGGAGCTGGATAGTAGATGTGAAGCTGAAGAGTGCAGCAGACAGGCTGTCATCCCTGAGCTAGACAGTAATAACAGTGTGAGCTTTATTATTCTTTTTGTTTGTTTGTTGTTTTGTTTTCTGTCAGTTTTTCTGAGGACAGTGCTCTTCCTTCAGGCTGAAAGATCTGTCATCAAATACATAAAAAAAGCTGTAAAGTTCCAGTGAAAGCTAGCACAGTGCTACACCCCCCCCCCCCTTCCTGAAAAGACCACTCTGCTGTGATTGGTCAGCTCATCGCAGCCTACACAGGAGCTGCCCACCATGAGTTCTGCTATAAATGTACAGTTGAGTTTTAAAAAAAGCTTTTAATTTGCATACAAAATTAGCCACTAAGCCACTGAGAGCAGGATTAGTCATCAGCCTAGTTTTATTCTAAAATAACTGTAAGAATAACAAGCAAACAACTTTCTGTCATCCCTGTGCCAGATGCTGCCGTGTACAATACCTGTCACATAAAGACTAAAACACTAAATTTGCTCTCACTGGGAATTTATAAGACATCTGCATGGCTTTATTCCTGCACATTCTCCACATGACTTTTTCTGAGCATTGTAGCGTTCAATGCCTCTTCTAATTATAAAAGCCAACGGAGCACCACCCACCTTTATATTTACTTGATTTTAGGC
>JBBBVT010000006.1:21891767-21914639 GCA_037177035.1 Craterocephalus eyresii
CAAAAGGAGGAAATGATATTAAGCTTCTCTGACATTTCAATTTTGCCAATGAAAATACGCCCAGAAAATAAAGATTGTTCTCGAGTCCCAAGCCACGAGTCCGAGTCGAGTCTGAAGTCTTCTAGGCACGAGTCCAAGTCAAGTCTGAAGTCAATCTAGGTGCGACTTAAGTGCGACTCGAGTCCGAATCGCAAACTCGAGTCCCCATCTCTGATTCTGAGGCAACATGAATCAACCAGATTTTTTTCCCTTTTTTTTCTTTTTCTCATGCTCACAAGGTTTTGCTTCCCAGAAGTCTTTGCAGATGGTGTTGTACCTGCATGGCACCGGCAGGCCCTCAGACCTCCGGCTCACCTTTCTGTTTGCCGGCTGCTTGTTTGAACAAGAGCCAGCGGACAGCGCCTCCCTGTTTACTCCACTCAATATTTCATGGAGAACGAACACTTGCAGAATGAGGGATCACCCTAATATTGCTGTTAAAATTAAGCAAAAATTAAAATTTGTTAGTTTAAAAGCCATCACAGTCTATAAAAGTTTGATTACTGGAAAATTAGGTACATTAAGTTTTTATGGCTTGGCCTGCGCGAACTCTTGGGAACAATTTTTATGCAATTGTCACGGGCATATGCTGCCGAATTGTGAGTGTGTGTGTTTGTGGGTTGAGTGTGTGAGGGATGCATGTTGCCTCCGTGGAAATCTGACACACTTACATGTGAAAATCCGCTCCTGTGGTCTTACCCATGATTAGTTAAAAACGCAGCTTTGGAAGAGCACTTGGGACAAAATGCCAATTATAAATCTGCAGCCATGTCTTGGAGTAGATAGGTCAGAGGTCATGTTCCGGTCGTCTCATTTGGCCAGTGATATCACATCAGCTCTAATTCTGAAACTGCGTATTGTTGGTCTCTCTTACACCCCGCTCCTTGGCGCAGGGTGCAGCGGGGTCCCATCGGCTCCTATTACTAACAATAATGTTGGTCAGCAGTCGACAGCTCGTCCCAGAGTTGGAAGCCACTTGTCACGTCACAGCAATGTGACCTTGACTCGCGGAATAAATCTCCAGCAGTAGTTCATTTTCTCACCGTACCGTCTACCTCATCTGGCTAGTGCAGTTTCAACAGTCCCTCCAGCTTCTGAAGTTTTTCTTTCCCTAAGAATGATCTCACCCACCGCCGAAGCCCAAGTGACATTACTCAACCAGACAAGAGCAGAGACTGTGCACAGTTCACCTCCGTATTCATTTCACATCCTGCAGCACAAAACCAGGCAGTTACACAGTGACACAATTGTGTGGCTAACTGTTGACAGTGGTTGGACATTATGCACAGTGGGACAGTGGAAAAACTGGGCTACTGCCAGACGTTTTTTTTTTCTTTCCCGATTGAAACATCAGACTGTCATAGCAGAAATGGATGTTGCCAGGCATCACTAATGAACCAATTAATCAATGAATTAGCTGAGCAGCGATTAAATTAATGCGAGCTGGACAGGCATGCGGCAGTCGTGCATATATCCTGGGGAAAGTGATTAACGCACAGATGGGACAGGCAGCGATCAACAAGGCCGCCATTAAGTTGGACAACTTCCTGAACTTTTTTTTTTTACTGCTAAATATGGAACAGGTTAATTCATTTTATTTTTATGTGAAGAAGAGAAACATCATATTTTCCTACATGGCTGATGCTATTATGTCGTGGAACGGCTTTCAGCGGAGACTCATGAGAATTTGCTTCTGACACAAATGATCAAATTAAATGATTCACTGAAGGCAGCCGGAATAATGCGTGCAGAATAGTGTGGACGCTTGTACGGAGCCAAGATGAAGGTACAGATACAGATAAAATTTGCAGACCAACCAGGTGTTATTTGACATGTGAGAAGCTGCCATCTGCCCCACAACTTTTGCAACACTTTCCCATTCGGTATCAGAGGCCACTTTGGGCATTCGGTATCTTTACCATGAGAAAAAAAATCAAATTGCATTTTCAGTCCTGCAGAAGTGGTCGATATGTTATTAAATATTCAGCTAAAAAATAGTCAACATGTACATAGAATCATTTCTTTAGCAGCTTTATAGGGATAAAAACGGAGCTTTGGCAGATTTTTTGCAGTAGCAACAATACTCTAAAAGTCACTCCAGTGTTGACTCTTGTTTTTTCTGTATCTTGTCCTCTCTTCCTCCAGTAAGGTCCTGTTGCATTTCTGTGACGAATCAGCCACATTGTTTGTTTAAACCGGCCAGGGTGTTGATGTCCAGTTACCTGAGTGTGACTTATTGCAATAAAGTGAAATTCTGCTTTAAAGTGATGCAGCATCCTGGGAAAAAAAGTTGTGAGGTTTAGTAAAAGTAAAGTTGTGATCAATTATCATTTTTATTGTTCTTTTTTAAAGCTATTGTCAGTTTCATAAAGGACACATGCAATGTTTACATGGAATAAACACCACCTTTTCTAGCCGCTTCTCTGTGTGTGTGGCCATGGCGAAATGTTTTCCTCTGTAGATTAGACCAGTGACTTTCTTGGAGAGGTCTGGGGCTGTGCGCTGGTCAGACGTAAAGAAACAAAATTCCCTTAAAGCCCTGTATTTCCTAAAGTTACACACTATAAGTCTGCAAAGTCAATGGTCCAATAAAAAAAAGAGATAAATCATTGTAGTATTATCGTAGTACTGTTGATATACCGAACTATATAATCTACTGACATCCACGTTCTCAGGCTCCCCTCCACGTCTGCTCCATCTGAGATGGTACAGAAGACGAGGGTGGGCATGGCAGTGTGTTTGGGTGGTTGCAGGCGGGGCGGTGTGTTCAGGAGGGGCATCTACAGTGATTATGTGGCATCCTCCGGAAGACCGCTGGAGTTGTTTCCTCCATGACTTAGAGGGAGGGTGGACCAAAAAAAGAGGCCTTTTCACTATTGAGACTGTCACTCTCAATTTGGGGTAACGGTAAGCATGCACGGGTCTCCTGAATACCCCCCACCCCACCTGCGCTCACACACACACATCCATACTTGCACATAACCACCACGGCCACTCCTCCCCTTTGCAGTGGGTCGCCGTGGTGACAGTTTGATTAGATCATCAATCGTGGCCGTTAACAGCGGTTTTCCTGAGCACCTGGACCGGCAGGTCACAGCTGGCTCTGAGCTACCGCTGTCCCCCTGACCCAGCTCAACGCTTGTGTGTGTGTGTGTTTGTGTGTGTGTGTGTGTGTGTGCATGTGCGTGCACTCATATATTCCCCACGCTCAGAGGCACACGATTGGACATGCAGAGTGTTTGTATCTGTTTGTTATAACGAGCTTTTTGTGGTGTAAGGAGGACTTTGTAGTGCAGCTGGGTGTGTTTGCCTCTTCAGTACAAGAAGCAAAACATATTTCCAAGTGGTGACAACTTTTCCTTTTTAATCAAAATCAGTCATTTTACAGAATAGCCAACAAATCCCTTATTTTATTTTATAGTTTTTTTATCTTAGGAAGAAAGAACTAATGTGTTAAAAATGTTAGATTTAACATATTGAAGCTAAGAACAAACTCCACTTCAGAGGAAACGGCACCCGTCTGTATCTGTGTTCCCCAGCAGATACTTCCAGGAGTGGATTATTCTCTGCGTTTGCTGATACACAGATACCAGAGTGGAGCAGTTATGGCTATTCATCTGAAACACCATACACCTTCTTTACCATAGCTGCAACACAGTGCTTCACACACACACACACATAAATTCACCTGCTTCCCGGCGTCGTCTTCGGCGGCTGCACGGGGTTCTTCGTCGTTCGGGTAAAGCGGTTAAATTTATGGGTTAACAATAATGGGACAAAGTGTGTGTCTCATTGCGATTCCTCAGGTATTCCATGATTAAATAAACGCTTGTTTATGGTGGCGTGGCACCATATGCTTCCACCCCACCCACCCGTCCCTTTCCCGCTCCCTCTCGCTCTCTTTCTGTTTAATTCTTTCTCCTTTTCTTTGTCTCTCTCTCTTGTTTCGCTCCGTGCGCCGTACATTTCCCTGCACTTCCTCTTCCAGATGCAGCCGAGCCATTATTCTGTGGCGGAGTCGTTGTGGAGAAGCTAAAACTGTACATTAACATCCGAGGGGCCATCATAGAGCGATGATGATATCCATCTGTGCCGTTCATAGGTACTACTTAGTAAATTGTCCTCTGCGTAATGGCGCAATGGTAACAGTATGATTCTGTTTTATCGACTTCAGGGCTACGTCTTTTCATGTGGCCTCTTTTCCAGACATCTGGTTTGTTGCAGACCTGTTTGGTTAGGGCCTCTTCTGCCACTGGGATGAATTTTGTCTGAAGCTTTTTGGTTCCGTTATGTAAAATGTTGTGACTATGTAAAGGGCCAAAAATGGGCTCTAGTAATTAATTTTCTAAACCAGCTGTGTGTATGCGTGTGCAAAAAAAAAAAGTTTCTACAAAGCAAAAAAAAAGGAGTAAACATCTCCAGCCAGGACTTGGCAGTAAACACGGGTGGTTGTTTGCTTCATTGTGGTGCATCAGACACTGAGAGACGAAGTCTGCTGCTTTGTTGTGATTATTAATGGTCGTTTCACATTAACCTGGCTCTGCTAATATACTCGACAATGGCCCAAATCACCTGAGCGATGAGGACGATGGAGGCGGCCCTGTCCTCCTTGTCCAGCCAGTGCCTATAGCAGCCACTCCGCTACCCCCCCCACCCCCACACCCCCTCATCCAATGACCAAGATTAATGAAACCTTCGCCGTTTTTAATTAGCATGGCCGCAGTCATCAATTACGTCTGCCCCACCCCAAATACAAATATTGTTATATTTGGGAGAAAAATTCTTGATTTATTTCATTGTGGTGGCCGAAGGAGTGAGATGAATGGCCTCCCATCATGGTCATTTGTGGAGATGAGGAGGAGGAGAGGAGAAGGGAGGAGGGGTGGTCGCTAACGCTGTACAGTAGAGGACGTGTACATGGCTGGGCAGGGTAAAGTCAAATGTAACAGGGACAGACCAGCATGAGTCTCAGTGTCCCTGTACAGGGATCCAAGTCCAAGTGTCCAGCAGCTTAATTAGACTTTCCCTGAACCGAGCTAATAGCAGTTCCTGCTGAGGCAATTTAAGTTACAAGGAGTTGTAAATTGCCATTTCTAACTACCGTAGTAGTACAAGTAGAGGGAGGGAATCATATTGTGAGGACTAGGTTTTTGTAAATAAATATGCCTTCATGTATGTGCTAAAGTAACATTTAGAGTTTTTTTAATATCAGATTTTTTTTTCTTAAAAACCAAAACAAACAAGAAAAGCCACCTCCATAGTGATGAAGATTAACAATAAGAAATTTGAGACCACACAGAAGTTCTGACACTGAAAATAACGCAGGCCCTGTAATTATGACCATGTTAGATGTAAAAGAGACCAGAATACTGTAGGAGCAGGGTTAGTAGACAAATTGGTCATCGGAGAAAAATTTAATTTTTCAGATCTAATTTAGTGTACCCATGAATTTCTGATGTAAGCTAACACTGGGTAATTTTTTTCCATGGCACTGTACAGCTTTTATCAGAGTATAACACAAATAGAAGTGGACAATTGATACTGGAGTTTAAACAAAGACCAGAGGCGATTAGTCTTATCACACACCGTATAACAAAACAGGAGTTACATTTTAAAATGCCAGAAATGTCAAAGCAAGTTTAAAGAGAAACATCAGGAAGTAAGTATTTAATCAGAAAAGATTCTGTAAGTGTGCAGTTACTCTGCTGGTCTGTATCTCAGCACATCATCAATGCAAACCTTTCCTTTATGATCATCACTGACCCACAACCCGATGCCAATTTAGACATACAGTAGAAGCAGCTGCAAGGGCTTGACCACTGTTAGACGTTCTGTTGGGATCCAGATAGGAACTGAGTATATGATCCTCTCTTTTGAAATGAGCACCACACATGTTCAGGTTTTTTGTTACAGTTGCAACGGTGAAGACCCGTCTCTTCACCTGCACAGAGTTCATCCAGGCAGGAAAGGTACAACTTTTTTAGCTACTTTAACTCAAAAGAACTTTCTCTCAAGAGGCCGGAGTCTCTGTCTCAGTAATTTTTGAGGATTAGTCATTTCATGAATACAGAAAAGTCGATCTCACCAATTTAGAAAAAGGGGCACATTAGTTCATTCTGATCCCTTTTTATTAGGTTCTTTGGTTACTTGTTTTATTTTAAAGGTAATTTAAATCCAGTACGTTGGACATTTATTGATACCGGGAACTATCAGTCAATGCTGGGATGTAACGATGCACTCAAGTAAGGATTTGATTTAAATCATGATTTTAAATTAAAAACGATTGCTATTTATTTAGATATTTCTTAATGAAAAGAATTATAGCTATTTCATTGAAGTAAGTTTTTTCTCCTTTTTTTCAGCATATAACATGTTGTCCTTATATCAAACTGTAACCGTCTGACTTACTGACAGGACTTAACGCCGAACCAAATGATAATTATACATGAAATAGAAACAATTATAAATTGTCAGACACATCCTGTATTTCAAAGATGCTCGCTGTCGCCATGCTAGCTTTTAGTTTGTGTATTGGCACTGCAGTCGTCCACAGACGCGATACGGAACAACATACAGGGTGTCAGATTAGGTCCTTTAAGTACTGTGCAGAGTACATTTACAGTTTATTTACAGGACGTTGCGAATCGATTAATTTATTTTCTACATCAATTGACATTTCAACCAGTTTGAACTGATTTTTACCTGAAACACAAAGTGTTGTTTTATCGTTACACCAGTATCCGTAGTTAATACTTGTATTTTATTTATTCTGTTTTTGTAATCTTACACACATTCATTTAGACTCCTCGTATTTGTCTTCCTCATTATGTCCAAATTATTTGCAACTTTGACAAATTAGTTTTTTCTTCAGACACAGAAGTTGAATAAGATGTCAAATATTAATAATATATATAGGCTCATAGGCTCTACTCTATTTTGTTATGGACACACAAAAGCAAGAAATACATGCAAGCATGTCGTATTTAAAGGTGACATCTCCCTTCAGCTGGTTCAGCTGGACATTTAGAGCTGCTCTGGTTAGGTTTGCTACTTCAGTCCTCACCACAGACCCAACATCCCTTGCTACAGTGAAGCCCGATGCACCACTCAGCTGCTTCTCCCCCGAACAGATAGATGTTAAAGATTAGAAAGCATCAGCAAAATACGGTGCTACAACTTGATGTGTTTGTCTCTGAATGTGCTTCATCCAGTATACAGTGGTCGCAGTGTTGATGAATGCACGCCGGACTGGATGTTAAATCCTTCCCAGTTCAGCTTGTTCAGCTTGTTCTGATATGATGTGGCAGAAAAAGGAAGAAATAGCACAGACATAGCATTTGGCTTTTTTCCACCTTCTCCTATTTTTTCCTTTCTTCCTCATGAGGTTCTTTTGGCTCTTGTTCAAACCAAGTCTAGACTCGCTTTTCTCTGCTTATTAGCATTCTTGTATAAATTGAATTATGAAGAAAAATAAACTCCCTTTTTTTTTTTGAAGAATGAAAACAAAGTCAGGAGTAAAGTAGCTCATAAATGATTATCCTCATGCAGCTCCTCTGCAGTTCCTCTCACGTACTAAATTTTTGGATGTTTCATGATAATACCTCGACCTTATGGCTTGAAGATGTGCTCGTCTCCCTTTTTTGCGGTTTGCAAGCTTGGATGTTTGCGCTGCGGTGAGCCACCAGCAAATTTCCCCCTTCTGATGGCCACACATGCACGCACACACTGATTTTCATAGCCTCGCCGCCACAAACCGCTTGCCTGCCCACTGACTCAGGAGAGAACGGTGGGAAACATCTTGAATATTTTATGAGGCTCGGGAACCCCACCTCTGTCTTCCCCACCCTGAACACCACGGTCGTCATGTCCAGCAGTGCACACACGCACACACACTCCCCGCACACAGCAGCAGCAAGAAATAATGTTTTAAATGCAATCATTGTCAGGCCCAAACAATGTCATTTATCAAGGGAGCATTTGGGACTGTATAATAAGTTTCACATTATTAATACAATTTTTCATCCTCTGTCAAGCCTATCTGATTTATGGCACGCGTGTGATCTAAGGTGATCATTGAATTACAATTCCAGTAATAAGAGAGAGAATGGACCTGGTCTTTTACTTCTACCCAGTGGAGCACAACCCTCACACCTCCCCTCCCAGCCTCCGCCTTCATACTTGCAGACGAATGCTCTCACAATCCCGGATAAACGGCATTCTGTGGCAACACAGCAGTCACAGCCGGGCTTAACTTTTCGCCGTCACACCGCCGAGCTGCTTCGCTAAATGTTTCCCACTTAAGCCAAAGTGGCGGCTTCCTAATTTTAGTTAGAGAAAAGAAAAGTGAGGGAAAAAAAAAATCTAAACAAATGATCCCGAACCCTGTTAATTAGATAAAGGACAAAGCTCATTATTCTAAAATGATATTGGGGCCCAGAGAGTAAATATGAGCGGCCTGTTAGGAGGCTTGGTAATGGGACAGGGATGCAAGTCATTACAGGGCCCAATGATTTACAGCTAGATGCTCTTTGATGTATAGACTGTACCTTTTATTAAGTGGTTGTCGTTACGGTCACTGGCTCACTCATTTCCCTTTGTGTCTAATCAAAATCCATATCCAGACACCCCAGCATTCAGAGCCCAGCTGCTCCAGACGGGGGAAGGAAAATAGAACAGGAATGTCAGCGTTCCTTCCCACGTCCGACTCCTCCCACTCTTTTCCCAGCTCCGGCTCACCTCCTGCAGCTCCTCGCGCTGCACGTAATGCAATCTAACAAACGGCGGCAACAAATAAATAAATGGAAATGTGAAATTCTTTTGAGGTAATTAAATAAAAAAGACTGCTATCATAACATTTTGGATCCAGTCGGAACAAGTATTTCCACTATTAAGCGCTCTTGCTCGGGCTTTATCAGATTAGCTTGTGGTTGAGGGCCCGCTGATGGGTGTCATACATCACCCTGTTTGATTTCTGTTTAGAGCGAATTTGGGGGAGCTGCTAATTGGATTGCGGGAAGTTTAGCCACGATGTTAAACAGCAGAGCACGCATGTCCCTCAACTCGGAGCCCCACAGGCTTCAAAACCACCAGGTTTCCTCAGGATTGCTGCAATTTATGACACGTTTTCTCTGTGTTCTTAAAAGATAATTAGGTTTATTATTCCCCCCACCCCCGCCCCTCTTACTTCTCTTTTGTGTACCTGAGAGCACACTTTTGCAGCATAAAAACATAAATATTTCTGCAGCACAGCAGCGCTGGCAGGTGAGCCTAATGAAATTCTAGGAGTGTAATTTGATTTACGAGCTGCTAATGCAGCCTGATATTGGAGAGAAAAAGCTCTGATATGGCTGCCTTGTGCTGTATTTAAGGCCTATCAGAAGCCTGATAAAGAGCGTCCTGTCCTCAGCACTGCAGCTGAGTTATTGTTGCAGATATTCATATTGATAGTAATTCTTTCCGACGCAATTTAGTGCTGGCAATATATAAATGTGGAGATAATAGTTAATTTTGGTGGCTGCTCAGATTGCAACGCTTTAAATTCAAGGCTCACTAAAAGAGGTGGAAAAAAACAAACTTTGAGCTCCGAAGCATCTGGACACTTTTTAAAGTGCCGTTTAACGGATATGTGGAGGGGTTCGGGAGGGGCTTTTTGACCGCACAACATTACATAAATTAGATTTTTTACAAATTTCAGCAGAAAGCTCTAGATTTGCAGCTTTTTGGTTAAAACCTTTTGATTAATATTGTAATATGTGTAAAGACCTCCGAAGCTTTTAAGTGATTCCAGTCTGGAAACAAGACGTCATGCATGGAGAGGAAGGAGGTCCTCTGGATGCTCACATCTGAAAAAAAAGGGGTTTTTTATAACTGAAGTTTGTGCATGTGGTGGCGAGCGTGCACGTGTACTTCAGAGGGTCATTTATAGGTTTGTGTGTTTGGGACCGCTGAGCTATGGCTCATAATAAAAACAGGCAATAACAAGGCCACCACAGAGAGACCCGGCCTTTGTGCCTCCCCTCCTCTCCCCCCCACAGTACCAGCTCCCTTCCCCCTGCCCCCCCTCACCAGCCATCCAAGTTATGGGCTGAATAACAGCACAACAATATTAAGATAACATTTCCTGATTGTTTGTCAGGCAGGAGGCTCCTTCACCCGCTTTCATCACGTCCATCGTGTTCATTAAATTGACAATTTGTATTTGCCCTACAGCAGGATAAACAGGAGCTTATCTGATGGGCCTGGTCTTTTATTATTTATTTCATTATCTTTTTTTTTTCTCCCCCCGCCTCCTTTTACTCCTCCTCCTCTTTCTCCCGGGATTGAAGGTAAACATAAATCAGCAACAGCATCTCCGTTGTGTGCCATTGTTTATATATTGCAGTCATATGCAGCGGCTCTCATCTCAGAGGAGGCTCGTCTACGACAATCTGCAGACGCATGCGGCCTCCTCGCCGAGGTTTTTAGTCGTCGTTTTGTGCGACGCTCCCGCTGGTCTCGCCGCGGTAGCACTGAAATACGAGTTACAAAGAGTTTCTTCTTTTTCCAGCCGAGCCCAGGCTGTAGTTGTCTGCAGCAGGTTCATTTGAATCTTAAATTAGCACCACCTAGGAAAGAGATTTGAGAACCCGCAGAGCACATTGACTGCGCTGCTTTCCAAAGCACTTCTCTGCTAAAGGACCATGAGCGATGATGTTGCCCTCCTTAATATCTTAGCCACGGAACGAGCCTGTCGTCGGTCAACATTGTGCCCGCAAACGAAAACTAACGAAGCCGGTGCCTTTACTTAGGAAACAGTTGTCTCCGAAATTGAATCTTTTCCCCATTTTTTCCCCAACACCCCCTCTCTAATCAGGTTTCAATTGACTGCCATTGAAGGAAGAGCTTCTCCTCAGACACACATAGAGGTCCGAACCCAGTCAGACAGCACTTAAGACTTACTCAGTCTTCCTCCCAATATCTTGGAGAGCTCAGGGCCAAATGATTTAATCTTCATTCAGCTAATTTAGTCTGGATTTAAGCTGCCGGGTTGTCGAAGTGCAGAGTGATGGAGTCTGAAAACAGGATGAGGAAGAAAAGGGGAGAGCAGGGGAAAACGGAAGGAAGGAGGGAGGGAAACGGAGAGATAAAGTTGATAAAGTGATGTAGAGAGAAAGAGAGGCGAGGGAGGAGGAGGTGGAGGGGTGTGTGGGGGGGCGGGGGGGCTGAAGATGATGATCCATCCTGACCCTAGTGAATGCTGTCATGTTCCTCCCTCTAGGTAATCTCTCTCACTCACTCGCTATTTTGCATGTGAAAATGCTCTCCTGACAGTTGCATATCAGATAAATTTTCTCTCTTTTTCTCCCTCCCTCTCTCCCTCTCTCCTCCTTTCCCTTCGCCAAATAAACAACAGTCTTCACTTTGAAGTTGTCTGTTTGTGTCAGTTTGGCTTGAGGCGAGCGTCGGCCCTCTCCCCCTCTCTCCGTCTTTGTGCTACAGTGTGAGAGCATCCCAGATTATTTCCTCCCACAATGGCCGGCCAGAAAATAACCGAGAACCAAGAGAGGAATTGTTAGGAGTCCAAAAAAAAGGGCTCAAGCAATTAATCTGGTCATTTAAAGAAATAAATAAAATACAGTTGAAGTTTGCAGGTGTCAATCAGGCAACAGTGAAAATGATATTTTCTAATCCCGTGGTTTATACGGTCAGAGGAAGCTTCGCCTGACTCATCCTTTCATCTCTGCTCCTGTTAATCACACCAGAATGTCTTCTTTAAAACTCTCTGATGCTTTAATGATTAATTTACCCCAAACATATGCCCATCTCCTCTCTTTTTTACATTTATTTTACACATTTTTGAATAATATTACATATTTGTGAGCATTACTGAGTCTAATTTCACTCCATCCTCCGCAGCCTTCCCTCCACTGAACCCCACCTCACCACTTGGGGGTGGTAGTGAGTGAGTGGTAATGAGTCAGGTCTTTCCTTCCAGCCCCTATTAGAGATATAGTAAGTCCTCCTGAGGGATCTCTATCACAATTAAGGCCAGCGATGGCTTGTGATGTTCTGACAGTAGCCCTGTGTGCCTGAACTGAGACAGGATCACACCACAGTATAGATATGGTAATGAGTGAGGGTATAGCTACAGGAACATGCAGTTTTCTGAATGTGCAGGGAAGAGGCTCACCTGTGTCTCTGAATAAATCGGCTCAGGGTGTCAATCATGTCGCTTTTCTTCACCATCAGAGGGAAAGAGAAAAGTGGGAAAGCTGGGAAGGGAGCAGAAGCAGCTATAATGACAAGAAATGGAAGATGCTCATGAGTCTACATGTTTCTTTTTCTTAATTTGTTTGCCTTTCTTTGTTCATCTTTCTTTGTTGTTGCACATTGTTTTTTGTCTCTTTTTGTCTTTTTAAAAAACACATGTAAGTGTTTCTGCTCTTTGATTTAAATGCAATTGCATCTTTGGGCTTATATACTTCAGATTGTTTAGTTTTAGTTTTACAGGAGTTCTTGTTCCAGTGGTTTGAGGATTTTTGACTATGCACCTAATATTATGGCCAATTATAATTTGTATGTGCAAATTCATCCCTTTTCATTTTTTCACGAGGCATTCTAAAATGATTTTGCATATGATACAACAAATCCACTGCCTCTAAATCCTCAGCACCACTCGGCTCACAACTTTTTAAATCTGTTTTTATCCCATTGTCATCATTAATATTTTACAATTAGGTGCAAAAACTGAATTAGTTATAATTTGTTCAGAGGATAATGGAGGGAACTGAAAAAGTTGCACATTAACTCTGTCACAATTTTTTATTGTTTAATTTGATTTATATCAAAATCAGTAGAAGAATTGTTTTATAAATATTTACTTATCAAGCTCAGTAGAGAAATTGTTAACTGACATGTGAAACATACCTCAACTATCCTCACATGATGAGTTCAGTCAAGACTCTTGGCTAAACCTGATGAAAGCCACATTTTAATATCTGATTAAATGACAACATAGGCATGAATATACAACCATAGTCCTGCTTTACGCCGCGTTCCATCCTTGAAATCTTTCTCAGGACATTTTTTTCTGATTCATTTGCTCATACAAACGTTTTCTGAATGTATTTTTGTTATCAAAACCCACTTCCTGAAAGTTTTAAAACATTTTTTAAGTGGACTTTTTCCCGCCTCTTCACCTCCGTCTCCTCCCTCTCCCCTCCCCATCCCTCTCTCTCCCCTCTGCCTGCTAGCTTGGGTGCGTTTTGCATGGCGCCTGGCTGTTTAGAGGCAGTATGCATATGTATGGGCAAGACGGCGGATCATGACGGGATCTGACACGCAGGGACAAGATCAAAGCGCTCCATCTGATCCCATAAAAACAGACGCAAACCTTCCTCTCATCCTTACAAAACCCCCACTGACTCTGCCAGCCCCGACTCCTCCATCGTCTCTCCTCTTCTGGCTCGTTTTTTTCCCTCCATCCCAGCATGCCGCGTGCCCACGTCAAGGCCTGCCTGACTTTGCGATTATGCCCCGTGATAAACAACGGCCCGTTTAGCTCATAAAGCAGGAGTGTTGTGCATAATGCTTACAATAAAAGATAGCATCTCTTCACTCATCTTATTTACCTCTCCTGCGGTGGCACGGGCGACCAGCCTGTTCTATAAATACCGCAGGAACAGGAAGGAAATACAGATGCAGCCGTACATCTGTTGGTCAAGTAAAGTATGCCAAGTCAGCCGAGGAGCGCGAGAAGAAAACAACGCTGTTTAAATTTTCCTTTCAGCTTCGAACCAGGCGATAAAGGCACCGTTTCAAAGCTGCTCCATCCGTGAGCTTAAGATGACATCTACATCCCGTTTACATTCATCTTTATGCAACATATAGATTGATACGGAAGCCAGGACACATTTTCCTCTCTATCTCTCCTCTTCCTCCACCTCCCCATCTTTAATTCCCTTCGTTCTCCTCTTTCCCTTCCCTCCCTTCCAGTAAGGAAGATGTATGAGTTTGAATTATTGATTCAGACACATGCTACATGCTGCTCGGAGTCATTATTTGTTCAGGTGAGTGTCATGCTGCTCGCTATGAAACAGATACCGCGGGGATTAAGCGACACAATCAGGACTTAAAGACAGCCGCCCTCCCTAAAATAACATGGCCCTCACTGCAAGACAAATGCTCCCCAAAACCCCACTTCATTTGTTTATGACTCGCGCATTAGTCATTCTGCGGCTAAATTATAGCGCCGAGGCTCAGATTAATTCAAGCACAGGCTTTTTCTATTGTCTTCTGTGTCTTGAAGCCTAATAATGCAGCAGATGAATATAGGTGCAAACGTCCTACATGCCGATTTTAAAGGAAAAGAAGCAGCTTTTGTTGGACCGTAGGCGTCAGCAGGAAGGATAGACAGATGTTGGGAGCAAAGACGGAATGACAGGCATATGTGCAGTTACATGCAGCGAGCGATAAACAGCGGCTTACATTTATTGAATTGATGCGAACAATTTAAGGCTAGATGAGCGCTAATGTTCGGAAAGCGGAGGGGCTTCCACAGAGGAGGGCTCTTATAGAAAAAGCCTTAAGAGAGGAGCGAGAGGTAAAATGTTGCTAACTGTTCATTTAGCCCTGGCTAAGTGGTCAGGAACACTGGACAGGTGAACTCTATTCTCCCCACTGGCCCTGCAGGGTTTCTGTGTGTGTGTGTGAGTGTGTGTGATATGTGTGTGTGGACTGTAACAGAATTTTTCTACTCCTCTGGGCCCTGGTGCAAAGCAGAGAATAAATGGTGGAGGTGGCAGGCCAGGACAGAAAAATCAATGCCTGCTTATACAGACATGACACACCAGCAGCCCACTGCATTTTGTGTGTGTGTGGGGGGGGGGGGCATAGATGTACAGAGCACAATCACACAGCCCTATGCTCTGTGGGTGTGAGTGCGAGAACCCACCAACCTCCATTTCCTCTCTCACAGGGTAGATTTTCTAGCTTTTTACGTCAGCTTTGGGATCAGTAAGTAACTCTTGTTGTTTTTTTCCCTCCCTCCTCCTTGTGATTTTCTTATTCTCCTGCAGGAAGTTTGAGTGTGACTTGTGCGACCGCTCCTTCAGTGAAAAATGGGCCTTGAACAACCACATGAAACTGCACAGTGGGGAGAAACCGTATAAGTGCGCCTGGCCATCCTGCCACTACGCCTTCCTCAACCTGTCGGCCATGAAGGACCACTTCAGGACGCACACTGGTGAGACACAGCAAGCAAGCTCCACTGGTGCTCCTCCACTAACATGATCGCTGACACACAAGTGCAGAATTCAGAAAATGTCAAATAACAAAAGCTTATTAAACTATAAGGACTACAGTTGGATCAGACTGAATCTTCTCATCTGTTACTCCTCAGTCTTTCCCATGAAACAAACTTTACGTCAGGGTGTCAAAGTCGCTAGTTCAGGAGCCACATATGGCGCAGTTTGATCTGAAGTGGGCTGGAGCAGTAAATTAACAACAAAATCATCTCGAAATAATAAAAAGTTCCCATTTTTCCCTTTTTTAGTGTACAGAAGTACAAATCATCTTGTTTAATGGTCTGTACGTTTAGAAAACACTATGAACAATCTGAATTTTCTTCAAAAAATGCATTTTTCATAATATTTTGCCTCAGGTATTCATTTACATTTTAATTATTTTTAATATTAATTTTTTATAGATTAAATAAAAGAATAAAATTTGTTCATCTTTAAACAAATTTATGTCAGCATGCATTTTTAAATTTGACATTTATTTATACAATTTACTTGAGATAAAACCTATTTCATAATATTTGTACTACATTCTTCTCTTATGTCTATTTATTTACCAATTTACTTCATTTTACATATTTGCTAAATCACACAAATATTACAACTAATAGATAACAATGGATCTGAAACAAATCGTTTAATTACAGGTATCTGGAACTAAAGAAATTCAGTATTTTACATTTTGATAGGAGTAACTTAGACCAAATTCATCCCGCCGGCCAGATTGGACCCTTTGGCGGGCCAGTTTTGGCCCCCAGGCCGTATGTTTGACATCCCTGCTTTACATAAACAGTGAAATTCACACTAATTCTGAATCTGTACAGCTTCGGCTGGAATGAATATCCACAAGTTTTTGGCCACTAATGGCTACGACATGTCCACCTGCTTTTTCAGGATCCAGAGAGGGTCTACACACACTTGTTAGATGTTTAAGCTGAACTCTTGATCTCGATGGAACTGTCACTGCTACATGCAGCCCATTAACACCAAATCAGCTCAGTGTTTTTCTTGTTTTTGTTTTCTACTCGACTCCCGTAGCGTGCTCAGAAAATGACAGGAGCCTGTACTCCCCCAAGTCCAATTGGTTCTCATGTTTATTTCCCCCAAAACTCCATCTGGACACCAAGTGTGTTTTCCTCCAATCCAGCTGGTCAGAAAGTCTGTTTTCTTCAAATCCTTATTTTTCCAACACACTCAACTAGCTCAACTCATGTTTGTGCAGAAAAGCAGTGGGAAAAGATGATGAAAAAAAGGTATTATTGTGAATTTTAAGTTTTCTCACCTCTGATCCAAAAAGAAGATCTCCAAATCCATGAAACATTGATGTTTTATTGAACCACAGCCACTGGAATTGAACAGCCGATAATAAATTACTTTCTTTCTTGTGCACCACAACTATTACCCCACACCCACGGTAGATCTCCAGCAATGAAGATGATGAGATGAGTGGATATTTGCATTACACTTTTAGGAATATATGTCTAACTAATTTCATCCCTGCCTTTTTGCCTCTGCGCATACAGTAAAGTACACCGTGGGACTGCACTGAATCCAGTATTTTTCATAACTTGCTAAAACCTTCGATAGACAGATGGTTCAGTAGGCGGTGGGAGGATACTGTCTTGAATAATAGCCCCTCGATAGGAGCCCAAGTCAGGCTCTTTGAAAGTGTCTTTATGCTGCAGCCCAGCAGTTTCCCCTCGGCCTCGGTAATGTCCCACACATGGCTCCTTGATGCCCTTTTAAGTCACTGACAGAAGCAGCAGCAGCCTGTGGCCTGACAGCCTGACTGAGCGCTTGCAGGAGAGCCCTCCATCCGTCACAGGCTCCCGCTGTGTGAGTGACTTCATGTGTGTGTGTGTGTGTGCGTGTGTGTGTGAGTCAGAATAAGACTCGCTGGATGTTATTTTAAATGTGTTGTAACAGTGATGAAACGTCAAGGCGCCACTGACATAATTAGATGTTTTATTTTCATTTGTTTCCAGCTCTCATCGTCCCCCATCAGGCGACTCCCCTCACACTGTCACGTACTGTAGCTGTCACCTGGAATGAAAAGTTGGCATGCGCGAGTTTGACTGGAGTAAAACGCACTTGAAAACAGAGAGAGAAGTGATTGAGATGGAAGAAGTGATTGAATAAGAGAGCTTGAAAGATCAAGGGTAGGCAAATATGAAAGTAGGAGAATTAAGATTAAACCTGAAACAACCTCATTTTGGTGAGCGACAAGACCTGACTTGATTAGCGACACTCCAACAGCTAACACAATTTGCACCGCTGTGACCTCCAACACTCCTTTGTCAGTAATTGGTGCTGGGTTGGACGCGGAGCTGCAGCTATACGATCATTGCAATCACATGCCGGCGACCCAGCTGACACTGAAATATTATCTGCATGTTTGTGATCTGTTTAAAGGTTAGAAATCGTCTCCTCCACCCGGCTAAAATGCAATACTAATAAAATAAAAAGGAGATTGAGAAGTTGAACGAATCTGTCCAGGGAGCAGAGTAGTCAGTAATGGAGAGGATGTGGGTTACAGAACACGTGTGTGTGTTTTTGTGAGGAGTTACGGAGACTTACAGCATGGTGCCAGTGGAGCTTTGGTTTAAGATAATCACAGACATGTTGCTTTTTTTTAGAGTCAGCCAATTTGAATCTTGGCCATTCTTCACCGATTTATTTATGTTTCTTTATGGTTTGGTTTATTTAGCTTTAATTAAAAAAAAGAATTATTTATCATTAATGTTCATTACCTGTAAAGATTTGTTGTTAAATTATATGCTACATTTTTAATTTCCAAAAGTACAGACATGCAGATACAATACTTCTTGGAATCACTTTTATACTTGGGATGAGCAGAAAAGGGTGGGGGAGGTGTTTTAGACCTGTAATTTGGTGAAATAGGGGGAATGATTTGTTTTGGTAATTTCTTTTTTGGTTGATTTTGAATAATCAGTGCTCTGGCTTTCCTGATTAATTGCTGATTATTGTTCTGGATTCCCAGTGATGGATAGAGACAAGACACTGTTACCAGGTGCACTTTTGGAGGAAGTGGAAAATTTGTGGACAGTCAATATTCTGAAAAATTTTTGTTTGGATTAAAACAAAAATGAAAATATTTTTCATGGGTTTTGGAGAAAGAACTTAGACAAAGTTAGAGTTGAATCAACAACTTTCAAGATATTTGGTAAACCAAACTGGTTCACCAAATAAACGAAAAAAGTGATTGGATTGCAATCCCTTAAAATCCATCTCACTATCTTGTATACCTTGTCTGGGGGCAGGAGCCCATCCCATCTGATATCATGTGAGAGGCAATATATACTCTGAAAAGTCACCAGGATAGATAAAGTACAGACTGTGAGATACAAACATTTATACAAAGTTTTATGGAGAAATTAATTAATTCTGCATAAGGTGTTGCTGATTGAGAGTGTACCGTATGTTTAACCAACATGCTGTAACTGCAGCTGCACATTTAGATTTGAAATGAGGTTTGTCAGTTTGCTTAACTCATTAATCTCATTAACAGCAGGTTTGGAAACCAGTTAAACAATTATCCATCATTTATCAGCAAAACTATCAATTAATGCAATAATCATTTGAGTACTGATGATCTAATGTATTATTAATTCATCCACATGTCTACAACATTGCTTTTGCTAAAATTTGTAATTGTTTCTGGGTGCTAATTTCCCATCTGTCCTGACATTTTGGAGGGGTTTGCTCATACTGCCCATTTCAAAGCCCTGCCTCTGCGTTTCAGTATGATTGCAGTCTGAAGTTTCAGTAGGATGCTTTATGATGTAGTAGCTGGAATGTTATGGGATGCTTCTGGTCTCACTAAACATGACTAAAACTTTCTGATAAATGTCTTTACCTGTGTGACTTTTTGATGTAATGCAGGATTCATTACTGCATGCTTTCTGGTCACCGAAACAGTGAAGCATCTCCCATTCATAACATTTCCCTACGTTGCTTCACAGATTGTATTAGCCTGTGTAAAATGATTTATTCCTACATTAAACACGGTTGGCTGTGGCGATCTCTTTCTGGTTGCAAACAAGGTTCTGTTTTTGTACCAAACTATTTTTTGGGGACTGAACTTTGTGGGATACTATACTGGATAAACTGTTGTTATGTAAAAAACTGATCCATTTGCAGACCATTCGTGACATTAGAGCAACATTGTGGAGTTTGAGTATTTAAGTTTCTTAAATACTCAGACATTTGTTTTTCAGCCTTATTTTTTGAAAACCCTGGAGAACCCATATGCTTTAGGAAGGAAAGCACTAAGTTTGAGAAGCTATTTGCAAGCGGTGTTAGAATGTTTTTATCCAACCTTTGATATTAACCTAACGTGATGTTTTGATAAATGCCTACTTTTCTTGTCTGACTCATTATGACTGAATGAAAATGATATGAATATGAACTTTGCTCAAAAACGTCACAAGCTGAAAACTGTTTTTCTTCCATTTTATTCTGTTCGTACCTAATTCTGATTCATAGTTCAAATTCTTATTGTTTATATTTTCTCACTAAATTTGCAACTAACACCATTAATGAACTCGTCTCTGAGATAATTTGGTCCTTGGAAGAAAAACAGATTTAATCTTTTTTTTTAACTTGCTATAAAAAGTGTCATGTGAAACTGAATACATGAACTCAAAATAAGTTCATGAGGTTTACAATGAGGTTTGTCCACACCTGGAGAAAATATCCAGGTGTCGTATGACTGTGGTTACCTCATTGTTCAACATACTACCAGAGTCTGTTCAATTCTAAATAAGCACTGGATAGTGCGACTTAAAGTTTCCATTGGAATATATTTATATGTTAATATCTGTGTAAAGAAGCCATTTGAATCCCGTCCATATTAGAAAGCAGATGAGGAGATGGAAACATATTGGCTAGATTTGTGAGCTAAGCTTTTGTCACTACTTAAACCAAAAGACCTTCGATCATCAGACAGAGAAAATGGCTGTAGATGAGAAATTCAAACAAGAAATGGGTTCATCTGGTGTACCACCTGGCAGTTCGACAAACATTAAAAAGCTGCCCATAAAGATGTTCTCAATTAACTTGTAGAGCTTACGTTAGCTTGATGAGCCTGCTAGCTAAAGCCGTTGAACTAAGCTAGCAGCTGTCATCATTTTAGCTCACTAATAGATGGATGCTTGTCAGAAATGATAAAACATCCTTTTCTTTGTTAACTCTGTCCTCTGTCATCATGTTGTTTAAGCCCTTTTTAAAACATGAGAATTGACAAAACTAGGTTAAATGTTTGAACTTGAAAGAGATATGCTGCATGAAGACTTGATGAAAGCTAAAAACCAGTTTTCCATTGACTAACGCTGTTTTTCCAGACCGCGAGGCCTCATTGAGGCGCACCGAATGGACAATATCAAATGTCATCATCCTGTGGATAGAGATGCCGGGAGCTCTTAAAAAAATAAAAAGGGGAAATGTTAACACCTCAACTCTCCTTCTCCTGCCTCTAACAGGATACATTGTTCCTCTCTGATTTGTGTGTTTTTTATGTTAATCACTCCCTTCTCACACAGCAGTCATGTCTGAGGGAGTGTGTATGTGTGTTGCGGGGGGGGCAACAGGGATTTCAGTGGTCGTCAGCCGCCAGGGTCATTTGTAACGGCTGATGAATGAGCGACTCAAATAAATAAATAAGCGCACTGTATCTGACCCGCCCAGCTTTTCCCAGGCTCTTGGGTGCTGTGTATGGAGAGGGCAGAGGAGGAGGAGGAGGAGGGGTAGGAAAGCAGCGTGGGGCAGAGGAGGGTTGAACACAGCGACAGGGCCACAATTGATTTCCTCATTGCTTCAGTTTGTCGCTTAATCTGGCGATATGCTGATAAATCTTCGCAGTTTGTCAATTAATTTCCCTGAGAAATGAGACCCAAAACGGCGAGCACATCAATACAGCAGCGGACTCCGTGTCAAAAATTAAGCGGTAAAATTAATTGCCCTCCCATCCGCTCCTGCTAAAACATAACTAATGAGGGAGGCAATTATAGCTGCATGCAGACTCCTCCGGGGTTATTTAAAACACACACACACACAAATTCATATATATATATTCACACACACATGCAAAGAGAGGTTGTATATTTTGACTTCAAAGTTCTTTTGTTGTCTCGCAATAAGGCATATTTAATTCCAGTTAGAGGTGGCGGTATAAGGAGCATCGTGGGAACAAAAAATAGAAGTTAAAAAGTTTTACGGCCCACCCTACACACTCGTGAGCAGGAATTGCGTTTGTAGGCCATTTCACTGACTGATGCTAACATTTTATTTGTTTTCGACTTTGTTTGTCCAAGCTTCACTTCTGACAGGAAACAGCTGACAGACAAATGTTTGAGATCAGAGATTAGTCTCAATTAAATGCACATTTCAGGGCAAAGACTCTCATCGTGCCGATAAAAGGCAGAGTGATTCTCAGACAATTGGAGTCGATGCGATGTAACATGGAGAGACTGGATCCTCCTGCATTGACAGCAGCGCGTCACTCGTCTTCGTACCCCACCCCGGTCCTCCCAGCACTCAGCCCCGCAGAACAGCAGATGAAAAGCACACATGTAATTTATCGCCAACGTTTCCTCCTCAAGAATAATTGTGGCGACTGCGGCTGGGCGAAGGGATCGATGGCTATGGATTTTTCTGTGGTGGGGTCTTGTAGTGTTGGGCGTAATGAGAGATGGAGAGGAGGGAGAGGAGGAGTGACTGGCCCTGTTTTTTTTTTTGTTTTTTTTTCTGATGGGGATGAACAGCCTGACCAGATGATTGGTAACTCGTGTGGAGTTTAGAGTCACAGGAATAAAGGTGTTATTTATTGCTTATTATTTGCTGGCTCCATTTTGCTGCCTAAGATCTTGTACCGTTACTCAAGTAAGATTTTCATGCTGGACTTTAAGTCGATATGCTGTAAATTTTTGGTTGTGTTATTATCTCTTTGACTTTCAGTGAGGGAGATGAACACTTCTTCCACAACATTATGTGTTCTTTTAAGATTAAGCTACCAGTGTTTTGTTTTCTAGGACATACTGGATGCTAATTCAGTGCAGTTTTAACCGCACAATACCTCACAAAGGAATAAGCTTTAGTTTTTTTGTATCGATTATTTTCCAAGATGCTGATTTTCCAACAGGTGGTATTGATTGTTCCTTTGAAAACCTGGACATTTAAAGTATTAGAGGAAACTGTGTTGAAGTCTTGTGCCTCCTCAGATTTCTTAAAATTTTGTTTCTAAGGAAGTTAAGTTTTTTTGTAATCTTTTCTCAGGATCTTTGAGAAAAGTTTTTAGACTTTCTGACGGTCTTTTAAACTTTTTGTTTGGACATTGGTTGCTGTTATACTAATTTTCAAATAATTTTCTACCTGACTATTTCTTGAGAAATGTGCTGTTGTTATTAAGTTGTTATTATGACTGGCACGGAAAAAAGCCTCAAACTTTAGGGGATGAACTAATATTGTGTTGACACGTAACAGACAAATGAACAAGAATATTTTGAACTTCATTTTTGCGCTGTTTGCGCTTCCTCAT
>JBBBVT010000006.1:21942219-21953035 GCA_037177035.1 Craterocephalus eyresii
TCTCTTACTTTACGTGAAACTTGTTCTGTTACAGCGCATGGCTTTTGCATATGGCAGTATCCTTGTCTTTATTTACCATGTGTTGGAAATGTGGAAGCAACTATGTTCCCCTTCATGCTTTCACACTTTTTGTACGCCCACCTCAAATGTCCAACCAATCACGTAACACTTCTTGGAGCCCCACAGGAACAAAGTGCGACCAGCCCGATGGGCCAAGAAGTGTTCTTATGGTGCGTTCCAGTTGTCCTCAGGACTGGTTTTTCCGAGGCAATTTGGCCGGAAGTTACATTTTGAACTTGTTTTTCCGGCATGTGAGCTTGTGAATTGCAGAGGACCCAGAGATCCCATATTTTAAGATGGCTACACCTATTTTGTGTCCCTTGTTTGTTTTCTCACTTTACATTTTCGGTTTCCTTTAATTTAGCAGTAGTAGTACTATTTGTTGATTGTAACATTCTTGACAATTTCAAGCGTTGCATAAATATTGTAGTTTATCAAGCGTTTTAGCAAAATTGACAGGTTTATTTGAATGATTTTATATTGCTTTTATGATTTTCGGCTCTTTGTACTCCGATAGAGCAACAACACATGCAGCTTTGCTGGTGGGATCCATTTTTTCCAAGTTTGTGCAACTGGAATGTGGTGTACCTCGGAATGACATCACCAACCCACTTCCGCTCAGAATTGTGTGACTGTGTGACTGCCTGGAAGGAAATTACCAAGAAGTCAAAAGTGGCTCAAACTAGGACTGGGCATAATTATTCAATAATATGATTAATTGATTGTTAAGAATTTAATCGATTAATATATTTTTACAGTCGATAAAACTATTGCATCTGTAGACTGGTGCTGAAGTTGCATGTGAGAACATATTTTCCAGTATAACCACTAAATGAGTCCCATTTGATGCACAAATCATTCATCTTGTCATAAAGATCTAAATGAGAAACCATGCTGGGTTTTTCTACTTTCAGTGTATTAAATATAGCCTAAAAATACTACAATTTAATGTAAAAACAATGATTAACTGAAAATATTGATTGTTATTCATCCTGATGATCACTTAAGACAATTTAATCAACTGCCAGTCCCTAGCTCAAGACTTTACTCAGGACTGCATCTTCTTATTTTCACAGAATCACTTGAATCCAATAATGCGAGTCATTTATACATACAGACAACACATGCCATCTTTGTCAGCCTTATTGTGTCATAATTCTAGAGTGAGCAAACCAAACATTACCCCTATAGTGGGCAGTTTTTAGCAGCCACTAGGCTTCCTTCTGCTCCTTTCTGTAAGAGTGAATGCAAAAGTTTTCAGTTGGATGCAATCTGCAACTAAATGCGGCACAATTCTCTCCACGCCGATCCTTTAAAGTTATATTTTTATGTCAATACGCTAAATAATGTACTGAGTATGATTCTTAATCACACAAGCATTAAAAGCCCTGCTAAGTGCTTTCCGTAAAAACTTCTTTCAACACATCAGTGTGGGTCATTAACATGATATATGAGTGGTTAACTATTCAATTGCAAGCTCAAATGATTTCAGGAGCTTTCCATTGGCTCATCATCCGCCCTGTGAAACAACTAGTTTTTCTGCTCACCCACATGCCCTCGCTGCTGGATTTCTCTGCAGCCAGTATCAGTTTTCCAGCTGTTGTGGATCTCGTTTGTGTGTTTTCTGAGGGCAGCGTCCTGCTCAGGAGTCGTATCTGCTATTCTAACCCTTCTGCAGTGGCCACGCAGCATACAACTGCGTGCAGTTTGTTTATTGCATACAGCAGCAGACTTTGTTTGTGGCCGGCTGTCAGAGCGGCCGGCCTGTTGTGATGAAAGACACTTGGACCTTCCCATCTATTTCACATTTGCTCCAATCAATTATTCAACAGGACAGCCAATTAAAAATGAGGGAGAGCGGTCAGGGCCTCGCCCCCCAAAGGCCGCCACTAGACAACTCTCTCCGTGAATAATTGGTGCAATTAATTTAGCATTGAGCAATAAAGGAGTTCTCACTCTCCTCTCTCCTCTCTCCTCTCTCGCTGTCTCTCTCTGCCCATATACTGCAGAAGCTCTCAACACACCAGTCATTACAGACACACATCACAACAACACACACACACTGCAGCAATGTAATAGTAGAGCTTCAAGAATGCAGGTGAGGCCAGCGTGTCCTCCGTTAGAATAAAAATATCACTAAATCCTTGCATGTGAGTTTTCGGATCACCAGATTATTGTTGTTGAGTGGTTAAGAACTGAAAAAAACAACATGTTTTCAATCATACTGGTGGATTTTTCACTGGTTGAAGGAAAGCTAGTCATTTCCCAGCAATGCCACCAGAAATCGGCGCAAAAACCAAAAACCACAGCCATGCCCTCTGAGATATCCCAACAGAGCCGGTCCTGAGAGAATCTGAGCTACAGTATAGGACAGAGGATCCTCGGTCAGAGTAAATGATTTTCATACAATGGAATAATTTAATTTACTTCTTTCCATACATTTCTTCTTCTTATTGTCTCTTATCTGCAATTATGGTTCATTTGCTGCTGCCCTTGCTAGACTGTGCCTCATCTAGTAATGGCACTCTCACACACTCACTGTAGGAAGAGGAGGAGGATAACGTTGACAGCTAAATTCCACAACAGCCCTGATTTATTCAATCACAATAAAAGTATAATGATGGACCAAACACGCTTCTCACCCCCATCCTTCTTCTCTGTCGTGCCCTCACACGCTGTCCTCCCCCCATCCTCTCTTCATTGATCAATCCCTAACTCCCTGTGTATTCCCTCCCTACCCAGTCCTCCACCACCCACCTCCGCGAACAACCCCCACCCACCTCTTTTGATAGCCAGATTGACAGTTGAGTAATTTCACTGTCAGCACTGACTGATGCATGGTAATGGGAAGACGTTTCAGGGCAGCATTACAACACAAAATAATTTCCAATTTACCGCTCATCAAAAGCACACACACAAAAAAAAAGAGAGAGGGAGCAATAGAGGGATGGGTTGAGAGAGAAAGAGAAAGAAAGAGGACAGGGAGGAGGTGAGGAGAAACACAACAGTGGATTTATGGCTTCAATTACTGATATTTCACATTTAGTTTAAAGCGACATGTTTTTGTAATGTGACAGGCTTCACTGGATTTGAAAACCTCTTCAGACCTCTCCACTCCCCTCTTCTTGTTTTTCCCTCCTTTTTTCTCTCCCTCCTTGCCGTAGAGATAATGAAAGGGCGAATCCGGGGGCTGATGGGGAGAAAGGGATGGGTGTGGGGGGGTTGGAGGTTGAGGAAGAGAGTGATAGCAGTGACTCCCGAGCCTCTTTAGAGAGCTGAGGAGAGAAAGACAAGGCCCAAAGCTTTGATGTAGATGGATTTGAGTGTAGCTCACAGCATCACTCACTGGACGGCTTTCAGTCTCCACCCTGCCCGTCACTGGCAGGATTTACCACGTTACCTCACCGCTCATTAATGCACGCTAACTTTCCTAAGATGGTCGTTGGAAGCTTTTTACTTTTTTTTTTTTTTTCTTCCCCAACCCTCCCACTCTCTGAGTTCCACATATCCCTGTTCTGGGAAGAAATAGTGCTCAATTTTCTTCCATTTTAAAAGCAATATTTTGTCCTTGGGTCTTTCTGTCTGCATTTATATGTTCGTAGGTGGTTCCTGGTGATCTTTAAGGAAATTTAGCTGTGAACTCTAATTTATGGAAAACTTTTCATCTTGTAAACGTTTCTGCACGACGCACTGGCTGCAAGTTCGATGCTCTGCATAGAACAACTGAAAGGAACAATCCTCAAGCTACATGGACAAGAAAGCAGAAGATGAGCTATGGGTGATCTGGCTGCAAGAGCCCACGGGGAGCTGCCTGATTCAGAACTAGCCTCTCTTACTTATTTGCAACTAAATTACGGCAATATACAATTTGACCAAAAACAAACTGAGGAAACAAGCATCTCCTTCTGTGTAGAAGCACGGGTGGGACTAGATTTTTTTGGCAAATAAGATTAATTTTAAGCTGATGGATAACAGTCAAGGCCATAAAAGGCAGTCAGACAGTGTGTCCATGACAGTGGCTTAACTTTAAAATGTACTCATACCTGTTTAGCACAAATCAGAAACAACTCTGCAGATGACAACATCGGCAAGAAGTGATGCTCCAACATCCTGCTGGCTGAAGTTAGCCATACTTGGGACTAGTTCGATAAATAATATCTTTGAGCAATAAGCTGTGATTTGGAATGCCATGACCCTTTACTTCTCAAAGTTTGAATATAGTTATTTTCTGAGCCTCCATGTGAGATGCTGCAGTCAACAGCTGCATGCAGACGGTCATGCACCTCTAATATTGATTCATTTCAAGTTCAAGTCTTCTGCAGTGTTTCCATCATTCTGTTTACAGCCAGAGCTGATAAACACCTTTACGACACAGTTAGTTAAGATGGGGCAGATGTCTGCTTATTGTTTTCCTCTTGAATACAGAAGAAAGGTGATAAGTGGCATCAACAAGGTTTCTTCTTCTGTCTCTTGGGAAACTTGCTTAAGATATAGGGTATTAACAGCGCTCCAACTCCACCCAACTGTCCCTAAAGTGCATTAAAGCGAACAATGATTTTGTATCTGCCATCTGACCCGAAGCTCCAACTGTCTCAATGATTCAGTTTCTTTCTCCGGTATTAGATTTCATGCAGACTATCTTCAGTCTTTATTAGGTTTTTTTATTCATAAACTGGATTTTACCTTATTTTCTCCTTCAAGGATATGTATTTAAGTCGTCCAGCAGACAAATAATTATTATACATGTAATAAAAATACCTCATTCATTAGAATAATCATAACTTCACATCATCTGCACTTATATAAACCAAAGCAGGTTGTACTGTGTCTAAAGGTAAGTAAAGCCTCGTAGATCAGAGGCATCTTGTGAATGCTGCATCGCTCTGCAGCTGTCTTCCTGCTTCCATTCATCTGTTGTTTTTTTTTTTTTTTTTTGTTTTGTTTTGTTTTGTTTGTTTTTTTTTCTACCGAGCCCCTCTGTTTCTGTTCTCACCTGTGTACCCTCTTTCTCTGTACGCTGCTCGCTTATGTATCGGGATGGTTGTATGCACATCGCAGCCTGCCCTCCACCCAGCTGTTAGCTGTGTGTCACAGCAGAGATTGAAAAGTTGATGCTAAAAGCTCTTTGTTTGAGCAGCCTCCTGGAGTGGGACAAAAACACCACCTGCTTGCTGTAAGAAAACAAACACAGACACACCTTATACAGTGTCTGTACATATACTTATACAGCACACACAGGCTATATATGGCTATATATGACAGTTCAAATAAACTTAAAGGCAGGCCACCGTTTCCATCATAAGATATAATCCCTTTCAATACATTATTTGAATTGACATTGTTTTCTTTTTTAACTCAGTCTCTGATTTTTTATTGAATGCTTTTTGTTGAGGAATCCCAGATTAGCTGCTATGATAGGAATCAGATGTGACAAATGATCGCTCATTAATCAGTTCATTTTTATGACAATTGTAACCTTTAATTGAAAATAAACACTGTTAAGTGATTATTAACCATTCCGTAGAGTACTACAGAAGATGTGTAATCAACACTCATTTACATTAATTATCCAGAACCTAAAAAACAAGCTAATCTACATCTTTAAGTGCCTCCACTGCCTATCTTTAATGCTGAGATTCTACAAACAGATGATGGTGCAGCCACAAAGACAGAGACCAGTATCTGTACAGATAAGGTGAAGAAAATGCACCGATGACAGTGATATATTTGTTAGTGTGCATGCATGTGTTACTCCATTTCCCTCTGCTTCGAGCAGTGTAAGGGATTATGCAGGTGCTTAGTGGCCACCTGCTAAACAAAGCAGCTCTCACCTGTCTCCGGCTGTCTTTGCTTCAAGCTAGTCATGAAAGTGAATGCATAAAAAAAAGCCACCAACTATTCCTAAAGGGGTTATCATTAGTTAGGCTTGGTGCATAAAGTGACTTATCCCTTGAAAACAATCACTGTTAAGTAGTTGTTGTTGGGTTTTGTTTCCACCAACGGGGACAGTCTGGTAAGCTTTTATTATTTTGTTTTTGTTTCTGCAGGCGAAGACTAGGAAGGGAATAGCTGTCTTACTATTTTGGACCCTTTTGCAGAATTCCCAAACTGACCGATCCGAGTGGTTGAAAGAACCACCACTTCCTGTGTGCCTAGGCACTAAAAACAAAACAACAACAGCGTCAGGTTTAACTATAGCGTGGATCTCAGGTTCCTTAAAACCAGATGACAAAAGGAAGGAATAACCAAACTGTGCTGTCCCGGGCCAGAACCGTTGTGGAAATGAGGCATTAAAGTGTTATACTACCATCTCCCAAGGAGAGTCCAAATAGTCGCTGAGCACACAAGACAAGACAGTCTGTTGGTTAAACTAACTTCTCCAAAACGCCATGTGTTCTCCCCAGTTGAGTTTCCTTTTATTCAAGCTCTGTTCTTTGTCTTTAAAGTGCATTTTTCTTCCTTAACCTCAATGTTGCTGATGGCGTGCCACAACACGGCACATAAAGACACGGCTAGCTGTCAGTGTGCTACTCTTCACCTGTGACGTCTCCCACAGCTGGTACTGTATGTTCAGATATGCTTTATGAAAGTGCATATGTCTTTGCATATGAGTGTGTAAGTATGGGAGTGTGTGTGTGTGTGTGTGTGCATATGATGTGCCATATGCCTCATCCCCCATATACAGCTTTATATCAGCTCCAGAAAACAAGGGAACCGAGCCAAAAGACCAATAGTCATACAGCAATAGGGTGCACACACGCCTTAACACAAGCGGTCGGTAACGGAGGAAAACAAGATACCTACCGATGAGAATATGCTGGTTGAAAAAAACAGAAAGGGAAAAATAAATGTAGAAAGGTTTTTATGCATGCATGTGTGATCCCATGTGGTTTTAGTTCTGGACCGTGACACTTTATCCGTCCTCTATTAGAATCCCTGAATCCAAACTTGTGGTATTCAATCATTTTGATTAAAAGCTGCGGTCTCTAACAGAAGTGTTGGGAGTGGAGCTGCACGGCGGCCTGCCACGTTTGAGAATTCATATATTTTCATAAACTTTTAACAATGTCAATGAGACACGTCTTCAATCTTTGGCCGCGCGACGGCAGGGCATTCAATCTTTCTTTAGCTTTTCGACAGAAAATTTGAATACGAGTGCAGTGTTATTAATGTGACAGTTCATATGGTGAGCGTCATTGGTGGGGGTTGTTTTATTAGTTTTGGAGACACTTGAAGCAGAAAGAGAAGGAAAGGGAAGAAATGCTCTCTCTTAGGTCAAATTCAGCCTGAGGGGCCTTGTCGGTGTTCCCAGCTAGCAGTGAGACTAACATTTTAATTTTTCACGCCCAATTAACAACTCTAACTAACCTGGGACATTAATTTCTGCCAGAACATTCTATATTAGAGATCGAAATACATTTTTCTTTCCTATTTATTTGTCATTTTGTTGTGTACCCCAGACTTTCCTCATTTTTTATCTGTTGGTATTGAATTGCAGTCAGATCAATTTGGCTGTAATACTGATTTATTCCGATGTATACCTATCTATGCTTTGACACTCTTTTGAACGCTTAGTTGATGGATTTTTCCAGAATAATACTCAATCAAAAACTTCAAATATTTCCTCGAATTTAGCCCATAAAAACAACTGTTAAAAGTCTGGCTTATTTAAAATTTAAGATCCGTGAGTGATTAAAGCTGGATGACTTTGAGCGTCTCACATTTGGATTGATAGAGGTTAAATTTAGCCTGATGCAGTGCAGTGCATCTGATTGCCCTTGATGCCGTAAAGAGCAAACCCCAGGCTAATATGAAATGGTTTGTCAATGCCAGATCAATGTGCACATCTTGGAAAGGAAAAAAAAAAAAAACGTGCCGGCTACATAATCCATAATAGTTGGTAGGGTAGAGCAGTGCAGGACTGTATTGAGTGTCTGTTGTCTTTGACACATCTTTGGTGTCATGGGTGGTGCCACAAAGGCGCCTGAGAAACAGGCAAGTCCCCATTCATATAGCTTTTATTACCGTTCTCAGGTTACATGCCATAATAACGCAGAGCGTTTTTATCAGAATTAACTTCACTAGTGCACATATCCATCTGTCAATATGCAAACTCCAACTATTGACCACGCTCATATTTATGGGATGGCCATGCATGTGTTTGCTGGCATGGATGTTAGCACATACCTCTATGCGCAACACAGCTGTTTGATGGTGTGCATGTTGCTCTACTGAGATCCTAAACCTGATACAGAAATGAGAAGTGTAGATGCTTTTATGTAAGATAATAGGTCCTGAAACACTGGCATATACACTCATCAGTCACAACATTTAAACCACTGACAGGTAAGGTAAATACTTCAATGTGCAGCAGGGAATTCTGCTCCCACCTAAACACACGGGCAACACCCCGTCGCTGAATGTGCCAACACAATGTAATGTGCAAAGGCCCCTCCGCCAGCAGCACTCAGAGGATCCCCTGTGAACGTCCCAGAGGCTTTAACTGGTCAGAGCTGTTTATGCATCACTGCAGTCATCTACAAAATATTACTCTGTTGGCTTTGATGCTTCAGCTCAAAGATGTCTCATCTTTCTGTTTCTTTTGGAAACGATTCATTGAAGTCAGCTGAAGGGAATTGAACTAAAGTTATTTTCTGTAGACATCACAACAAGAAAGATAAGAATGATTCAGAATCTACTGAATTACTGAGCAAAGTCCTCCGGCACTGGATTTGCATCCTGTCTCTTCTCTGGGCAGAGCTCACTCCAGCCAGTAAAAGCCAGCCTGGCTTCATCTCTTGCTCTATCACTTTTTTCTCCTTCAATTCTTCACTAACATTGATTATGTCCTCTTGGGCTTTTTTGATGAATTAACCATAGTGCACATTCAAATCAGCCATATCAGTTGCCGGTGTGTGACGGGGTGCCATAAAGATACGTGTTACCCCAGGTTGGATCACAAAGTTGTGAGGCAGTTTCTCAGCCTCAAGACGTTGCAGGACGACGGCTCCAGGATGTGCATAATGAATGTTAGCTTGTCCTCACAATGAGTTGAAAGCACCAAGTTCCAAGGTTGGAAAATATTGTAGTGTCGCTTTAAACGATCCTTCTAAAACTCTGTGAGCACCGTATTGATAAATTTGCCTCCTGTTCACTGAGGTTAATGAAAAAACAAAAGATGGATATGGAGATTTTCTTTGTTTTATGCATTTCTTTTGTTTGTTTGTTTTTTGTAAATTTACCATTTCATAGCCCTTAATATTCAAACAGACTGTTATGAGGCAGCTTTACTGTATCATTCCTCCACCTCTGTTATAGCCCTGGATCAGCCCTGCACACCCATCTCATTACTGGCTTATTTAATAGTTATTTAGTCAAAAGTAAATCCTCACACACCTTTTTTCCTGGAAAAGTTGCAAAGTGTATCATTATATCATACAAGACAACAGTAAAATACAGTTCTGCCTTCAGTTTTTATGTTTTCATGTTTTACATGGAAAGACGCAGTAAATCTCCGGGTTCCGGGTGGATGTTGTTTCTGCGCATGCTTGAACCATATGGGTGTTACATGACGTAACGTATTTCAGGGAAGATATGAACAATAGCAGCAACAAAACATAACGGGACTGTGGAGGCTACAATGTTTTTGGTGAAAACTGAAAAAGTTTCAGGATTATTGAGCTTTCCGACAAACAAAAGCTTCAAAAGAAAAAAAGAAAATCCTCCTTTTACCGAACTAGTTGCACTGTTCATGTCCAAAAAGGTTTAGAATGTATTGAATCTGTCAGTCATATAAACACATGACGGGTCAGGTCATTTTATCCAACATCCATGTAAACGTGTTGGCTGGAATCTCTAATCGGACTGATTCAACCGGATAGACTAAACATGTGTCCATGTAAACGCAGCTTCGGTCTGTTTTCACCTGTACCCGAACTGTACGTGCTTTTTCCTGAGCACTGTGCCGCGTACATGTGTCGCATTCCACTTTGTCGCACACTCACCTCCAAACCCCCCGTTCTCTCTTTTTTATGTTTGTTTGTTTGTTTTTTCATGATCCCTCCCTTGCTCTGAGCCCAGTTTGTCCCAGACCCAGTCTGCGTATCGCTGGCCTGTTGTCAGGAGAATGGATGGAGTCCGTCCCCCCCAGTGAAAAGCCAGCCAGATCGTTTGCTAACCCACCGCATAACAGATAGACACAGACACCCCATATCCCTTTTGGGGATTTGAACGGGGGTTTCATAGTCTGTGTTGTCTGTTTATGCTTGTGTGTGCGTGTGTGTGTTCCAAGAGCAGTTGCATGGTCGTTTGTAACCCTGGCACTCACATAGCACCTGCTGCCCAACCCAGGCAGCCTTGTAATGATGCAGACTGATGATGTTAATAAGAAGAGGTGCCCCCCTCGGCTACGCGGCTCAGGTCAGACACACGCCCCCGCTTATCCCGACACATATGCACTGCGAAAAGATGTACACGGATTCAGCCGCATTTAAACATGTACAAACGGCCGACGCGCCGCATCTGCGGTTTGGTTTGTGTGAGGTGGGAAAGCAGCAGAGCTGAGAAACAATACCTCCATATCTGTGCAGAGATACTGAAATAATAATGGAAATAAAAATGTGTTGGCGCGTGAGGTGAATTCTTTCCGCTGGAAGGAAGAAAAAGGAATTATCACATAAAGTGATGTCTTCATGCATGTAGCAATACTGTGTCTCTTTTTATTTAAGAGATAAACATCAGTAATTGGAGGTTGATG
>JBBBVT010000006.1:21995109-22007681 GCA_037177035.1 Craterocephalus eyresii
ACACGTTTATTTTAACGATTACAAAACTGAGTGATCACAAAAGTATTTATTTGTGTGTGTGTGTGTGTGTGTGTGTGGATTCTTCAACATCAAAACTGGTGTCTGGGTCCATATTTGTCATAGTTAACCTTTTTCCAGTTTGATTCCTTTCTCTTAAACATCAATAGAAAGATGTTTATCTTTAAGTGCACAAAACTCTGATGCTAAAACAGCTTTTTTTTAAAAACAAACACAAAAAAAATCTATTTTTTTGTAAATGTTCCCGCACTTGAGGTTGTTAGGCTGAATTTAGCATCTATGTATAGTCTCACATAGTTTCTGCTCTGGCTGTAGACTCCTCTTGTCTCTTTGGTGTTCATCACATTGTTGCTGGTGGTTTTCCTTTTATTCCAGGCTGAAATATAACTGACACCATTCTCTGTACACCACAAGTTTTGTCCCTGACAGAATCTCCTAGACAGTGAGATCTACAAGAGCAAATCTAGAATATATACGGCTGTGTATAGTGGCTACTGCTGTCTTCGTATCAGCATTATGGAGTATCAGGATATGCTTTAATATGAAACTGTCAGGAGGGGTAACTTTAAAGATTCATCTGATTATGACTTCACCTGAAATCATCAATCAGGAAACAGTGAAATTATCATTTTAAGTGCCATCCCTACTCACACACATGGTAGTCACCACTCCTCAGACGCCATCTTTGCCCTCTTTACTCCTCAATGTCTCTCTCTCCCCTTGACACATACCTCTCATTAATTCAGACCTGTCATATCGACACCCAGACATACACACTCACAGGGTGACAGCTCTGTGCTGAGTGACAGCAGCTCTGTCTGTCTGCTACAGGAAGATCTTCTGCTGCCAGCAGTTTTGTAAAGTAAACCTCGACTGTCACTGCAGAAGGAAGGGTCATCTATTCATATGTCTGCCTCCTCAAACTGTAAATAGCTTCTTCCCTCATCCATTATGCTTTTGAATTAATGACACTCTTTTATTTAGCAAACGTGTGATTGTGCGGCGATGACTTATCCCTCCATTAGCAATTCCATGTGATTCGGTGATTAGGGCGAGTTGAAAATAAATGGATTTTCTAAAAAGTGAAATATTGTCTTCTTTGTCTTTTTAACTTTAACCTGACTTATTCCTTTTATAATTTATAAACCCATTAGAAAACAAAACAACAAAAAAGCTGCAGACCGTTTGCTGCACAGAGTTTATTGGATCTCCTGTCAAACAAAGAAACATCCTGCAGTCTGAATTCAGACAATGTTCCTTGAGGAGTTTTTCCTTTATTTTGATTTCTTTAACTCAGTAATCTTAGCAAAGCTTTTCTTTTTTGGTACCACAAGCAAACGCATGAGTATGCATACTGTATATACACATGAGCACACGATGGGTGATGCAGTCCTAGTGGTGTCACTCTGTTCCAGAGATTTATGGTAACCAGGATTTGGAACAATGCTTTTCAACAAAGGTGTGGAGGAAAACCACCAGAGTCCAGTCTCAAACACATCCAGGGTTGGAGTTCATTCTTCTATTTCAAATGTACAATAAAACAAAGATCAATATTTACTGTATATTAACATGTGGTGCAACTTTCTTGTGTGCAAAACTAGTAGGGTTCAAGGGTGCTTCAAATATCACCAACCCTACAGAAAGTTCAGCATTTTAAATAAATAAACCAAAATGTTTCAGATTTTTACACAAGTGCTTACAATGACATGAACCCATTAATGAAATCAAATTTGGTATATCCAGAATAATAAAGAAAAATAAAGGTTTATCTTTGCTAAACCTTTAAGATTAGCCAGATGCTTCATGTTCAGCCTGTAAGTTTGACATGAAAATAGAACTAAGTTTCGTAGATCAATGGCCTCTTTCAAGCCAGAGGCAGAATAGGGGGTCAACGTCAACCCACCTTCATACGAATCTGAGTCAGCATGGAAAGTGGCCAAACAGATTGCCTCATGTGTTCTTTCATGCATCCAGCCACAGCAAAAAGTGTCAATTTGTGATGACTCACACTGCTGGATTTAAAAGCATAAACAAGCAACACTGAATCAGCCATACTACAACGCAATGAGTCTAAATATGTGAACATCATGCGGTCATCATGTCATCGTGTGGCTAGCTGGGGAGATGTGATGAGTGGTATATCATGCACCACTCTGCAACATCGGCGAGTTAACATCACACCTCCTCTGGCTCCCCCACAACATATAGATCTGTAAAAGGACACAATGTATAAATGTTTCTTACCTGCATAAGGTTGGCTTGTTTGGTTCATGTGCAAATGGGAAAAAGCAGCTTATAGAGGGGCTCATTGTTGTACCGAGATGGCAGAACTGACTTAAAAGGGATTAATGTGATCACATTCAGGTGTAGGTGAGTGCTGTGTCCTGCCTAAAGAAATCTATCAATGTCTTTTCTACTCAGAATCTGTATCGTGGAACAAATAGGCCAGAAAGGCCATCTCATTAGAAGAGGTCATAAAATCATCTCTGAAAAGTGTCGGTTCCACGTTGAACCTCACAAAGATAATGTCTTCATAAAGGGAGTTGAAACCATTGTCGTCATCCATAGGATTGCTCAGACGAAGCGATCACTTCGAGAAAAGCTCTTGTAGCAATCTGCTACATCACAAAGGAGCCCAGTCTAACCTCTGAGCTCTTTCATGGAAGTATAAGTATTAGGAGTAAACTGAGAATCAGTGGAGTTTATGCCAAGGCAGCAGAGAGAAATCCATGAATACAGTTAGAGGCGCAGTTGAGTTAAGCTATGGTCAAAGGTTGATTTGGCCATTTGATCGGCCCATCTTTGTCCCAGCACATGCACATTAGTGGGTAACAGAGTTATTGACTGTAACATTTTCCAAAGTCACAACACTGAATTGTGAAAAAAAGGTTAAAGTTGTAAACATACTGGATGCATGTTTATGTGTATGTCAGTGTGATTTATACCTATGATGTTTAAGACATTTATTAATACAGTTTCAGAATAACTATACAGCCTGTGGGGCTGATTGAACCAAACACACTGTGGGTGAAGGGGTGAGTGGATGGACCTCTTCTGGGGTTGCTACTGACTGTGGCATATGGCCAAATTTGGGTATGGGTTCCCTATATCACAACTAATAAAACTTTAGTATGTAAACAGAAGTTGGGCTCGAAATGTTCAGGGAATTGACGTTGAAGTTGTACACTGAGAATTGAAGAGATTCAATTAAAAAACAATGTATCCCGTTCTAACCTGCAACTAAGTTCACTTTAGGTTTATGCAAAATTTACTAACAGCCACATAAATGTCCAGTAAGTAATGAGAAAAAAAGCACGCATCACTGAAGAGATGACACGTTCAACAGTCTAGTATTATGTAGTGTGCATTTGACTGACTCAGGATCAGCTGGTTTGAGTTTTTTTTTTTTTTTCATAAAAACTCATCAAATTCGAAATGGGTATTTCTTATGTTTAAAAGTTGTTGATTGTGGTTCAGACTGAATCATAATAATTGGATACTTACATAAACGTATAGAATTTAAAGTTATTTTCAGTGCATCCACATTTAAGTGCTTTCATTGAATATTAACGTTAGATGTGAAGGAGTCCAATTCCGGAGATCCTCAGCATTGTAAGCCTCTTTCAGCAATCTACGCACATCATTAGAGTAATTTTTAAAGCATATTACCTTGAACACAAAAATCTTCTTTTTGATAAGTCCAAAATAATTAAATAAAGTGATATAGAATTTCATACAGCAGCATTTCTTAGAACAAGAACAGAACAATTTACTGCAATGTCACCTGCAAACAACGTTCCAGGAAAGAAATGGGAGGTATACTCTTAGAGAATTTTAGAGGTCAGAGTTTAAAATTACTAAATGAGGCGATATAAAACAACAAAAAAGGATTTAGTATAACTCTTGGTGGAGTGAGAATCTAAATGTCCAAACATCAGCTTAAACAAAAATATAAACTGTGCTGTAAACTGTAAGCTGTATAAAATGTGCATTTGGTATATGGTTGTATTGTTGCACCAGATATATTGTGCATACTGACATAATCTTAGATGTATGATTGGAGTGGTGAGGGCATATACACATGCATCTATACAAATAGATGATGTGAAGGGCAAGATGGACTGTAAATTGTGTTAAAAAGCTAAGGATATTGGAACTTGTACATGTTTTTTTATTTATATGTTGATGGATAATGTAGTGTAGAGGGAATATGTGTGGGTTGCTTAGGTATTGATAAACATCTTGTATGCTCTATACGAGTGACTAAGCAAATATGTGTAGTTGAGAGGTTTGTACTATTCATGTTGCCTATTTATATTTACATTGACAGGAATAGTTTATGTGCTTTGTGTGACTTGTGGAAATGAAATTTACAAACATTGTGAACTTCTTACTACACCTTTTTGAGCATGTAAAAGGAGTAGTTAGTAGTAGTCTCTCTCTCGACAGAGAGGAGATCCAGAACCTGACAGGATGGTGTTCAGATTAAACCTTGTCCTGAACACCAGCAAGACCAAGGAGGTCATTGTGGACTTTAGAAGATCCCGGAGGATGGAGGACACCCTGTCCTCATCCATGGGTAGGAGGTGGACGAAGTGGATAGCATCAAGTTCCTGGGCATCCACATCACATCTGACCTCACTTGGTTCACACATACATCGTACCTGGTGAAGAAGGCCCAACAAAGGCTCTTCTTCCTCAGGAAGCTCAGAAGGACTGGCCTGTCCTCTCAGGTTCTGACAAACTTCTACAGAGCCACCATAGAAAGCCTCCTCTGTCTTCGTGCAGTAGTGTGGTACAGGAGCTGCACTGCACAAGACAGGAAGAACTTGGCCCGGGTAGTGAAAACAGTACAGAGGATTGCGAGGAGTCCTCTCCTCCTGGACTCAATATATGACAGCCAGGTCCAGAGTAGGCCCAGTCGTATAGCTGCAGACCACAGCCACTCAGGACTCAATTATTGTGCCTCTTTCCTGTGGGAATTGGTACAGGAACATCAGAGCCCACTGAAACACAGCTTCTACCCCATCTTCTTCTGAGCCAATCCATCTCAATCAGAAAGGATTTCCGATCCGATGAAGAGGGGGGTTTAAATTTTTTCATGATCAAACTACTGTAGCAGTAGGACTGTGTGGATTAATCCAAATTTCGATTTCGACAAGGTCAGTGTAGGTATTGTTTAATACTAGCATGATGACATCAATACTTTTCTTGTGGTGGACTTTGGGGGCAAAAAGCCAACTTTTTGACTTGAACAACGGCAGCAGTAGCATTATTTTTGGAAAATAAAAGAGTTTTAGGATTATTAAGCTTTTCGACAGTGAAAAGGTTAAAAATAAAAAATAAAATCCTCTTTTATCCGAATTTGTACACATTGCACATATCAAAAGTGTTAAATCGTATTTAATTGGTCCATCATGTTAACACACAACCAATTGGATCGTTTAGAGTCCATGGAAACGTGGAATCTCTGATCAGATAGATGAAATATTTGTCCATAAAAGTAACTAATGAAATAACATCCTAGATGCTTTAGGGTAAAATGACACGTCATCCTCTCAGTGTATATTCCAAAATGACAAATATGCATGCTGACGACAAACCAAATGATTTGGCGGTAAATTCCATGCAATAAAGATGCTGCAACATTTCCACCACGCTGGTTGTTTTCTACCAACGACATTTGTGCCTGATAGAAAAGATTCCTGAAGAAAGCCGCATGTATGAGCCAAACATTTGCAAATGGAGACACACAGCAATGGAGGAAACACCACTAAACAGTGATAACAACACAGGAGTGGAAGGTTTGCTGCCAATTATTTTCCAATGTTTTTTGGGAGAATTCGTCTCCTTTAGGAGCCATTTTTGATTTGTGACCTGCGTGCTCATGATGTGGATTTGGACTGAGCACAAATTTTACTACAAGGACTAAAGAGGATCTCTGGCATCCCCTAGGTGAGAAGAATAAAACTGTGATTTGTAGTCGGAAGTTCTGCCAAGGAAGCTCATAGCTGGAGGGGCTCAGAGGCTCATAATACAGACAAGAAAACAGGCTACAGTTAAAGGGTCCACCTAACGTCAAAAGCACTTTTTCATCATTTGATCCATTTCACATCAGTCTTAGAGAGGAATAAAATTAATTGGCCATTTGGAGGCACAAAAAGAAAGTTTTCCTTTGTTGTGAATCTGCATAAGAGTCACCACCATACATTATCATGAATAATACATCCATATCTCCTCCATAGCCACGGGTGGTAGGGATTAGATAAAACACCATAAATAAGCTTCAAAGCCTGCTGTATGCCGTTTTGTAACACCTCACCATACAGGCCTTTCCTTTAATCACAAACTTAGCCTTAGCTGGTGGGACCCTTTTGTTGTGATTGTGCTGGTGTCGCTATTAGTGCAGGGTGGCCCCGTCTGTACACACGTATTCATTTACCTAATTAACACAGAACTCACACTGGGAGTCAAATGAAAGCTCCGTAGGCGAGTCACAGAGAACAAAGCCTGGCGAGGAAACCCACTGTTGGCAGTCACAGAATCACCACAAAAAAAAAAAAAAAAAAAAAGACAGCACCCGGACAGGGGTTTGGGTGGGATCTGATAAAGGCTTAAGCATAGTATAGTATCGTATCGTAAATCAGTGACAACTGATTGAGCAAAAGTAGGCAGAACTCATGGCAAAGTAAGAAAAACTGTGAAATGACATCATAATCTGTGAACTTTGCAGCACTCCAGCTGCCATTCTGCACTATCACAACCCCAAGAAAAGACTTGCAGTCTAGAAATATCGCCGGTATTAGACTGCCATCAGACTTGATATTAGAGTAAATCTAATTGGAAGGTTATCATGCACATTTTCTTTATAATCCCCCACAGACAGTGTGACATATGAAAACATCACCTACAAATAAATAATGTGCTTATCACTTCTGTAGACGTTACAACTGAAGAAGTGTGTGGCAGCGTAACCCCTGCAAAAATACACATAATTAATACTGTTCTTTTCACCAGAGTTTCAATAGTCGGCTCGACAGCTGGGTAGAAACAAAGTGTCTCTCGTGTCTGTGTTCATATCACCATTATTTCCCTGTGAGATCAGAGCTGGACTCATCATGTTGTGTTCTTGGTGTCTTCAGAGCTGATTTTCTTAGTTTTTCACATTGTGTATTTGTTGCAGATTCTACCTTTTTATTGCCTCTACCTCACATTTGTAGCTTATCAACAAAATGCAGTCTAGTAACTTAAACCATGAAATTTGTCTTCAGAAGATGAATAAAACTCAAACTCCACCTGTAATATGCAGTATGGTCGGTGCAACCCTGCTTTCAATTTTTTTCGCATTGAAAACTTGGTGAAGTTCATACAAAATAATTAGATGGTCCTGATGTACACACGCACAGACTGACAACTGCAGAGATTAATTACGAAGGCCTGGATGTTGCATCAACAGCCAATTATCACCTGATGAGAGTCAGTTGGGCTCAGTCACTTGGCAGCTATCCTTCCCTTTTCTTTTGCCTCTCCCGAAATCAGCCGCCCGTCAGCCCCCGAGCAAATTGGATGAGGAACCGGGAAACAAATTCCCACCCTAATACACAGTGACAACAAATCTGGGATCGCAGTAATAAACTCTAATTTATCAAGAAGAATGAGAGATGAAGGATGCAGTCTGGTCAGAGAGCGGCAGAGAGAAGTGAAGTAGAGGGACACGAGAGAATCCAATCATCTGTTTAAAGAATAATTCAGGGAAAGTCCGCAGTGGTGAGCTCATGGCTGCAGGCTAGTTCCACTGGAGTGCCTTTATTTAGAAGTATGACCAATGTTGTTTTTTTTTTGTAATTGGCATGGAAACAACATAAACTAGCTTGAAGGCTAAGGTAAGAGATGAGGAAGTGGAGGCAAAGCAGTTAAAGAGAGACAGAAGAGAAACAGAAAGTGAAGGGTGGAGGGTGTTTCATGTAATGTTGATTCCAGTGCACCCATATTCCCCTCTCACCAGCAACCTGACCTCCTCTGACTTGGATGATCCTTGTTCCCACATATACTGGCAAAACAAGTATGACACACCTTTGTCTTTCCCTCCCATCTCTGAGTGATGAAAATGAATGTGGCCCCAGGATCAACACGCAGCCATATTGGCAAAAAATCAATACTTTTTCCCCTCTGTCTTGCATCGGCCCAGTAAACTGTAACATATCAATCCATACATGTGCACACTCTACACTAATCCCCACCAGTTTGTGTGTGTGTGTGTGTGTGCACGCAAAGAGGAGAAAAATGCAGCAATGAACAAAAGCTGTCCAGCGCTCCATTAAAACAATCTTTGTTTTTGATGCAGACAAGGAGAAAAAGAGCAAGCTGACTGAACACCGCTTTTTGTTGTTTTGGTTTGCTTTCTTTAAATTCTGCTTCTCATTACTCTGCTGAGCCTGTAGCAGTAAAGGGAGAAGAGAAGAAAAAAATAAAAATAAAAAAAAAAAACAAGCAGAGCAACTGTGCCTCAGCCCAGGGGCCCTCAGGGGCCACAGGGGGTCCCTACTTTGATGGAGGCCTGAGCATCATTAGAACAGATAGTATGATGGGGTCACAAAGACACTGCTACTAGTGCACCGCTCTGCAGACTTCCAGCAGCACTCTCACTGACAAACACTGCCAGCTAACAGTTTCTGTGCTGCTTCTTCAATGTGACTTGTAATGTGTATAGAAATATAGATAGAAAAACAAAAAGTGCCACCTCCTTCAGTTCTGTGGGTTTACATACCAGGATGCTAAAATCTGCACTCAAAAATGTTGGAGCATTGATGTAAATAGGGTAGAAATAGGAATGAAAGAGTGCTAATCTCATAATCCAATATTTTATTCACAATCTACATTTCCAGGTGAAAAAAAATGTTTGTTTGTTTGTTTTAAAGTTGTTTTAAAGCTTTAAGTTAAAACCGTGCACCTGTGGCGTATGTATAAATTCTCAGGTGACCCTCATCATCCGTTCAGTCAACATCATGTGACATTACTTCCTTGTAATCGCAGGAATCTTTACCTCTGTTCACATAATTTTGAAATTTTGAAATTTTATTTGAAAAGTTTAAACTTTTTTTTTTAATTTGAAAACTCTTAGCCTCCAAAAAAGAAAAGAAAATGAAAAGAGAAAACAAGTGAAAGAAAATCTCATTCGCTAATGACAATAAATCATTTTTGATTCTTAATTGATACAGCCCAAACTTTCTTTAATGTCCAAACCGGGGTCAGCCAAAACCACATCAGCTGGAGAAATGTTTCTGCAGCAGTCCATTATTGTCTGTGATGTCTTGCACTGCACTGCCTTCTAGCCGGGGAAATGTAGGATATAAAACAAATGGTTAATTCCCTTTGTATGTGCTGCAGCCGAGAGCACAACTCAATGAAAAGTTGAAAAGATAAATGTTCACCAGAAATTCTCAATAACACAAAGATGTAAAAGACACTGGCCATTGTTGAACTGCTCTTAATTGATGCTGACTCCCTAAAATGGCGAATCAATCCCATAGTTCTGTGCATGGTGAAGCCAGAGCACTTTCTCTAGGATTGTAGCTAACCAACAGTCTTGGGTCTTCTTTGTCCTGTTTCCCATTTCATCATGTGCCAAACATTTTGCAGGTCAGTCCAGCGCCTGGACTCCTCTACTATAAAGCCATGATGTTGTATAAGATGAAGAAATGCACTTTAAGATTGACTTACTGAAATATGCGGGGCATTCCCAGAAAAAGAAAACTATTTGTTGTTTTAAAACTTTTTTGTACCTTTTTGCCTTGCTGGTGCCCTTCTAGATGTGCATGTTATGGGCTTTATTGGGCATAATGCGTAACTAAACAAGCCTGGTGCTCTCTCTTTGGCTTATTCGTTTGCCTAAAGTTTACGTACAGTTTACCTGAGTCAGTTTTAAATTACTTCCATCATGATAGAGCTTTAACCTACATTTGTGGGTGGCACAGCAAACTGTTTTTAAAGACTATTTCTGGAAGTGTCCTGAGCCAATGTAGTGATTTCCATGACAGAATGGTGGGACTGAAGATTATCCAACATTGATCAAGATCAGGACTAACTTTATCGTCCCACAAGGAGACGTTTGTCTTGAGCTTTCACCCAAGCTGCAGCCACAAAGAGAAGGCAAATAATAAAACTCTCTTATACAACTTAATCTCACCACACAAGCCATAACAACAACAGACGAAGTAGTGTAATGAATTCAATAAACTGTAATACACAAAAATATGTAGTTAGTAAAACCATAAAACCACAGACAAGAAAAAGCATAAAATCAATTTTGAAAGTCAATGTAAAATCATAAAATCAAAAAGAAAAACCAGTAGCAATAAAGAAATAAACAGCTGTCATAAAAAGCGTTGATCTGGCCCTGGCTCTGTCTGTTTGTGTTTTTAAGTTTAACTCACTCAGGGGAAAATTGATTTTTAACTATATCTCCTTCTTCAAACTCGCTCTGCAGGATGTGAGTCATCATGTCACTACTTTTTTATTGGTTTGTCTATGAGAACCAAACCAATAAAAAGATTCATAGATTTTTGGAAGTGTCATTAGCTCTATAAATCTATTGTCTTGATGGTGTAATGTATTGTACAATATAACCTGTTGCAGACAAGGTTTGCCTCTGAATTTGTTTCACAATTTCTGAATCTAGTTTTAAGCAAATTGCTCAGCCTCTGCCCATCTTTGTTTCTCAGGGACTCTAGCTCTGTAAGGTGCTCTTTTTATAGTTTTCCATATCACTGATTTGTTCCAAGTTAATCTGATTAGCTGCAACATGTTCCCCCAGCTGTTTCTTTTCAGCACCACTACGTTTCCCAGCCTTTTGTTCCTCCCACTTTTAAATGGAGTCGTATTTTTCATGAGATGAAATAGAGAAATGTCTCTCTTTCAGCTTTTGATAGTTTCTATGTTTTATTGTGTTTGAAATGTTGGTTTGTGAGATTTGCAAATCACCATTCTGTTTCTGTTTCTGTTTACACATTATTCCACTTTTCTTTTTAAATCGGGATCGCAAGATCTGGTCCTTACAAGTATTTGAAATGAAGTAAATAGTACCTCAGATGATCATGATGAATATTACTTCTATGGAATAAAATCTTAAATAGATACTGTATTGAACCACAATGCTCAGGCTTAGGTCTGGACTTTGACTAGAATTAGATTTTTTTCTTTTTCAACTAATGTACATTGGCTCATTATTTGAGACCATTCTCCTGCCACATCATACAATTTTAGCTCGTGGACAGTTAGCATTGTATTTGACTCTAGAGCAGAGGACCAGGTTTGAGGATCCCTGCTCTATAGAGGAGTTTGTGGTTAACTCAGTGGCCACCTATGAGCCAAGACCATCCCTCCACTACCATAAATAAGAGTAGGCCTACCACTCTGACTGGCTTGAGAAAGCTGATGCAACATAATAGAAATATGCTGTAAATAGAGTTTAAGTGAATTTACAGTCCCATGTGGCAGGTGGATGCAAAGAAACTGAAGGACAGAGGAGGGATGGATAAGTGGTGCTGCACAAATGAAAGAAACAAATAGACAAAAATGGACAAATTACAAAAAAAAACACCCAGTCTAATTATCCAACAGTTGAAACAAACAAAATAACAAACAGAAGCTGCAATGCTAACTTATGAAATAATGACTAATGATTTCTTGCAAAGAAAACCAAGATGATTTACCAAATGTAACTAGCACAGTCTCCAACAAATAATTATAATGTGGTGAAAAAAAAAATCTTTTTAGAAACTCAGCACTACACCGGTCAGGTCAGGCACAAAGTCTCCACAAAACGAACATGTTTTCTACCAGAACACAGCTGCCACTATGTAAAAGGATGTCACACTTTTTAATCCCTGGAATGAGCATGCAGCAGCAGGGATTGGTGCAGCAGGCAGCAAACCAGGGAGCAAGTGGAGGAGGGGTTATGCTGTGGAGCCAATCCCGACCAGGCAATGAAGATGGCTGATTTACATGCAGGATGAGGGTAATGATTAAACAGGTGACAGCCGTAACACTGTGTGTGTGTGTGGTAATGTTCTGTGTTTGGAGTCATGCATTATGGATAAGCATCGCCACCTCAGTATTGTCTTTTCAAAGAAATGTTTTTTTTCTATCAAAATACTATATTGGAAGCCTAAGTCGTGTTGTCATGTTCGTTTTAGAAGCAACCAATTCGAACAAGCTACACTTATTTGTCTTTTTCCAACTGTATTGATCTTTATCATTGAACATGCAATCAGACTCAATAGTCAGAGCTCTCACTTGTGTGTTTTCTAATCACTCTTAGTGTCCAGGATTTGACCTCGGGGTGAACTTGTTAGGTTTCCATCCCTGAAAAGACGGGTAGCTGTCTTGAATGTTTTCCTCTCATAAATAATCTTCCCCAACGTACAATGTTGGACTCCTTGTTGTTTAGAAATGACCTCATAGCCCTTTTAACCCTGGGCAGAGATAGATAGATAGATAGATAGATAGATAGATAGATAGATAGATAGATAGATAGATAGATAGATAGATAGATA
>JBBBVT010000006.1:22007781-22020271 GCA_037177035.1 Craterocephalus eyresii
TAGATAGATAGATAGATAGATAGATAGATAGATAGATAGATAGATAGATAGATAGATAGATAGATAGATGGATAGGACATTGGGGTAAATGCTTTAAATATGTAGCTCATTGAAGTTCTGTCTGAAAGTTCACTGTTCATGAAAAAAAATGAATATGAGCTTCAGCACTGCCTTTATAGGCATAATAAAAATTAAACTGATGCACTTAAATTTTTTAATAAAGTGACTGAGAACGTTTAGGGAGACTGGCATATGTTAATAAGACTGGGAAGCGCAGACTGTCCAAACAGCACTGTGAGAAACAACTCAGCTCTGAACCATTCCAGGCCTTCAAAGGTCAACCATATTTTCATAATAGCAGCCCTATGGCTAACTCTAAATCTGTTCCCAGAATATGGACGCCAACTGCTGAGAAGGAGTCGGAGATGTAGTCTAGTGCCTGCGTGAGGCATCATTACGACACACTCTCTATAGGTGGGCAGGGGGGAAAGATGGGACTTATGACAGGCTTTATGTTTTATATGCTGGTGTTAAGTACATTTCTGTCATGTGAGGAGGGGTGGAAGCAGGAGCCAGTGCTTCTCTTTCATTTCCTTTATAAATTTCCTCTTTTTACGGGCTAATATTTTTCATTAAGTGAGAGTGGGAACTGCTCTTTCAGGTTTTATTTTTGTGTTTCATTAAAAATGCTAAAATTTGTATCACTAACACTTGTTCAGAGTCTGAAAGTTGTTGAAACGTCATACAGCCATGGTTAACTTAAGGCACAACGCACAAACTGTGTACAAAGAATGGACATTATGAGAAATTAAATTAAAGTGAACTTTTTTAATTTCAGAGGGAAGCTCTAGTCGAATAAATGAATATGTGGCAACGTATGTCTGAAAAATTCATTATGAGACATTTATGCAGATAAGCAATTATAAAAAGCACAAAGTATTTTTTTTATATTACCTAAATGAGGAAGTGGCTCTGCTTGGCCCTGACAGTATAAACAGTGAGGTTGTTGTTATCTGGTGTGTTCTCTTTTTTAAGAACATGTCATGACATGAGCATTGTGTTAATATAGGCTGCATGCAAACTGAACCATTTCATGACACAGAGCCAACAATTTAGTTGTCTGAACAGAGCTAACACGCTAATATTTGCCTATATGTACTTTGTGGAGGTGACGGATAGGACGGCACTTAGCCTACTTATTTCTGTTACAAGTCAAGTACTGTATGGTGCTCATTATAGTCAGAAGAATATGCTTTGAGATTTTATGTAATTTAAGATGGAACATGAACCAGTTTAATCATGTGAAATTGTTTACAGACAGAGTTTTACTTGTAGCTGCTTCTACCTCCGGTACTGTTTGGGACCAAAGGATAGAAAGTGAGAGAGCACCCGTGGGACATAGTTCCTGTATTGGGTCTGTTTAACACTACAGTAAATAAATCATCTCTGTTTTTGTTACACTGTTTGATGAACAATTCAACAGTGTTTGTGAAAACCTTAGTTATAATTATTTAATGATTCTAATTCACCAACTTAATAGTTCTCCTCACAAAACAATTCAATTTCTCTCTGATAGTTTACATGTCATCCTTATCCTTGTCCTTTCCAGGTGATGTTACTGCCAATCAGGCTCATATAAAATTGGCTGAGGTCTCCTTGGAATCAAAGGTTCTGCATGGAGCCACAGTCTTAATCTTAAAACCTGTCTCTCCTGAAGAGCTTCATTCATGCTCATGCACAGAAGAGCATTTTCTTTCAAAGGTTTACAAAACTTAGTATTGGAATTAAAACAGATCTAACTGTTATTGCTAGACATGTTTAGTCTTTTTTTTTTTTACAAAACTACTTGCAAATTGCATTTCAAGTTCTCTCAGCTGCTATTTTGGTGAGATTGTTGGTCCACAGATGATCATTTATTCCCCCCAAAAATGGGTTACCTGTAAGCTGAGATGTCTTTTAAATTATTTATTGTTCATGTTCACATCAATTAGAACTAACAACATTTCCTTACTTTTTCCTGACTCAGCACCAGATGAATGAATGGAACTCAAGAACACTATAAACAGTTTTTTTTTCCAAATATTCAGGTAATACATAAAATGATTTCACCACATCTTACTTTCAAGCCTTGCATAAAAATGTACAAAAAAGTACAATAATTCATTAAGAGCATTAGGTCTGGATGAGAGTTGCTGACTTAGCGCCGGTCCACTAAGCTGTTTTATTCCTGGTGTATTATTGTGTGCGCATGGATGTGTTTGTGTAGGAATATATGTTTGATGCTGGTGTCCAGACTGTCTTAAGGGTTTCTGTGCATGTGTGTGTGTCTGTTTGTGTGTGGGGGGGGCTGCTGTGATGAGACCCTGTATCTGACACAATGCTGCTCTGTTAAGGTCAAGCCCTACAGAATGTCAGGGATGATGACACGCACTGAAAGGTTTCATCTAATCCCTCCATTTCCTCTCTTCCCCTCCGTCCCTCCAATCTGTCTACCCTACCTCCATCTACGCCCGTTCACTCACAGACAAGACAGACATATACCGGCCTTCACCTACAGTCTACATCAAGACTTTGCGAGTGTGTGTGTCTTTGTGGGTGTGTATGCGTGTTTGTGTTTGTGTGTGTCTAAATAGCGTCAAGCCATGCCATCCCACTAGTAAGGCCAAATAAGAAATGCCTGAGGCCACTGTCTCTGTATCTGCATGGTTGGCCTGGTCTTTATAATCCACTGTCAAAAATCTTTGCTTCAGTTCCCACCAGAGACACATTCCTTTTTTTTTGTTTGGTGAAGCTGCAAAGAAATTATGAAAATAACGATACCATAAAAGCAAAGGAGATTAAGAAGTTCACTTAATAAAGAGCTGATATTATAGCAGCTTTTACACTGTAGGTGAACTTTTCTTCGTAAAGATTTAACCACTTTTCCAGCAAATAAGTGGTGCAGCTTTGCTTGCAGTATACGTATCTATCAGATGTTCTCATGGCGGAGTCCTACAACATGGAGACCACATCATGAATATCATTAAAAAGGAATAAATACATAAAATTCACAAGTTTGAGTTTTGCAGAAAAGCATGAAGAATCTCCTGTGATTTCAATTAGCCCTGTATCTGATCCCTTCATATCCGTTTGAAATAACATGCTTTGATTCCTCTTTCACTCACCTTTACAAAGAACTTCTCACGGCAGTCTTTGGTTGCATGCAATTCTGTTCCTTCTAAACAGTGTCAAATTAATTCAATTGAGCTGCCATGAAAAAGAATGTTATTTACACCTTATGAGATTACCTGGACTTAATTTCCTGGGGTTTTGAATAATTGACAAACAGCATGTGCGTACTTAACTAAGCCTCACATTATGCGCACAGTTGAACATATCATCAGTTGATCTTAATGCTTTTCACTTCGAAATTCTCCCTCATTTTTCCCTCTTCCTTTCGCTTGGCTGCGCCGTAGTTAACACTTATTAAATTAGCAGTCATCCAGTGATCAAACAACAACCCTCTTCCGTGGAGCTGGCTGAGTGACGGCAGAGGTCTCCTCGGCATCTGGTGAGTTTGGTGCAGATAAACACAGAGGCCCTGCTAATTACGATATTACAATTCCAGAAAACTATTTTGTTTGAGCCGCGCGGTTCAGATTTATTTCATCACATAAGCAAAGAAACAATGTTGGATTCAAGACGCCTTGCTTCCCCTGCACCTTCTCAAACTGTCATTTATCCTCTCACCTCTGTGGATTGGGTCTAGAAAAACGGAGGAGCGGCGGAGATGGAGAGAGCTGAGGGAAAGAGAGGGGGGGATGAAGGATTATATAAAGAAGAAGCTGCACTTGACGGTAACTGGTTGAGATTAGCGCCTTAGGGGTACAGCAGTGGCTGTGATTTTGATACTGCGCCCCCAGCTAAACGCTGAAGGCCGCCTTGCCTAGAGGAGTCTGACTTCACCCAGAGGCAGTCAAAGATTGTTTTCTTACTAGCATCTCTTCTTTCTCTTCCTCCTCCTCCTCTTCCACTCCACAGACACCTGTCATCTCCGATGTCAAAACTCTGCACAGAGAGGAAAAGACAACGCAAAGAATAAACAAAAGAAACATGCTTTTTTTAAAGGCACACTCTGCATACAGATCTGCGATGGCAAGTCTTCATCCGCAGAAGCCCAAGCAAAGCTATTCTAAGTTTCTCTGATCAGGTCTCAAATTAATAAGACAACGTGTGCGTATGGGGCTTATCAATTATTTTACGTTGTTGCACTTGAGTTTGAGAATTAATGACTTTCACTACTGCCAAATAAAAATTCTAGGGATGAATCAGAGAAAGTCTGTGTTGCTTCATGTTGTTGCGCGTGCTATGAAAGGAGCTTTAGCTTCTTCATTACCTGTTCAATTACTCGTTGACATAAATAGCTAATCAGCCAATCATATAGTAACAACTTAATGCATTTAGGCATGTAGACGTGGTCAAGATGACTTGCTGAAGTTCAAATTGAGCATAAGAATAGAGAAGAAAGATTTGAGTGACTCTTAACATGGTGTGTTGGTTGATGCCACATGTGCTGGTCTGAATATTTCAGACACTGCACACGACCGTTTATTCCCGGGGTTTAAGATGGCAGCAATGACTCAAATAACCAATCATCACAGCAAGGTATGTAGAACACCATTTCTGAATACACACCATGAGCTAGTTCTGCATGTATCCCTTTGCCTGTTGTACTAAAAAAAACTTAACGCTGAACAATTAATTATAGATAATAAAAAGATCACAAATCTTTTTATAAACACATGAGTTTTATTTGTTTTGAATGTCATCTGGATTGATTGCATTGATGCATTGCATGCAAATCAATTTTCCTTTTTTATTCATCGATTGCCATTTAAACCGTTTTGAATTGATTTTAAATCGATTTTCGGAGTATCGTTACATCCCTAGATGTGGCTGAACAGGAACCTGAAACCTTACATTTCTGACGGGGTGACATTATCGTAGATGTTCATCTGCGAAGGCTCTATCAATGATGAAACGTACATTTTTAGAACATCTGCAATCCAGTCAAGCTTTCTTATAGTTTTCTTTCAGCAAAGATGGTGTTAAACCACATACTGCATCCATCAAAACACCATGGCCTCAGAGGAGAAGGCTATGGGTGCAGAAGTGGCCTGCCTGCAGTCCAGACCTGCCACCAGCAGGAGCATAATGAAACAAAAACTCCAGCCCATGCTGAGCAGGTAAAATGTGACAACATTAGACATGATGCAGCATTTTAATGTTGTAAGAATAGACAAGATTCTTCTAAAACTCCAGCAGACTGATTTCTCACTTCTTAGACAGAAGAGAGGGTGCTGTATAAAAGTAACCATCCCCTGTTCTAACTTTGGTGAGATGTGTTGCCCCCATCGAATTTTCTGTGAAATGGTGAAATATCTCAGTTTCAACATCTGATATGACATCTGTTAGATTGGATATGTGTTCATGAGACATGCAAATTGTTAAATCCTGCTCTTATTTATGCCTTTACATCGTACGCAGCACCCCAACTTTTTTGGATTTGGTGTTGTGAAGCAACTTTTGCCCTGGACCTTGACTTGCAGGGATGAACTACCACCAAGTCATTTTCAGTCAACTCTTTTTGTGTAGATAATCATGCCTTTGAAAATATTTAACTGTTTGATTTGTGTTACAAACAAAGTAGTAGCCAGACATCGTTTATTTAGTCATGACACCGGGGACTTTACAATCAGCCTGATTAGATAATGAGACTGAAATGCCATTTCATTAAAAAGTTTATTTGGCAGTGAGTCAGAAGTCTGGAACCAGGCTATCATAAAATAAGTTCAAAATACTTTTTTCCCCCAAGCATTTTTCCTTTGTTTCTCCCTGTCGGTAAAGGCAACACAAACTAGAAAATCTAATTTGATCTCATGCTGGCTTAAAGAAACTTATTTTTTTTATTAAATCTAGCATGAATGACCTTTCCCACCTTGAGAAGACACAGCTGCCTGAATAGTAAGAAACGGTAAACTGATCCTGGTGTGAAGTAGCCCTTGTTGTCCATGTAGTTAAGCAGAAGTATGAGATGATGTGACACTGGCAGCCGTGCCAGGCGATGTTGTTGCAACCAATGGGGGGCAGAGGACACAACAGAGAGTAATGGCTGCTACAAGCCATCAAGCTCACAGCGTTAAAAACACACCGCCACATTTAATCCGCCCCTGTTTTTCTCTATTTTAATTCCTTCTGTTTGTTTGTTTGTTTGTCGACCTTGCCGTGTCAGCTGACCTTCCTCTATCCAGGACCCCAAAGAGGAAGGGGGAAGGGGAAAAAAAGGAAAAAAGAAAAAGGAAACAACAATAAGCACGACGCTGACATTTCTACTCAGAGAAGGAACAAACAGCACATACAAAATGCCCCCCGCTCCCTTCAGACAAATTTACTCAAAAAATATGTGCGTGTCTTGAACGTCCGAGGCTGTCCAGGCTCTCGGCCACCATTGCCAAGGAAGTGTCATGGTGTCGTGACAACTTCAGCGACTGCAGCGCGATGGGTGACCCTCGGCCGGCAGAAGGGGGGCGCTGAATCCCCCACCCACCCTGGATCCTGACAGATGTCATATACCTCCTCCATGGGCACCTTCTGTTTCCTGTTCACCTTTCTCCATCCTGCAGCGTTAGGGCTCCTGTCTGCGCCTCGTCAAAGTGCACACACACACACACACACACGCACAACCACACACCCACAGGCAAAGAGATGGACAAAGAAGGAGAGACATAAACTTGAACAGGATGGATTTTTACACTACAGCATTTTTTGGACTGACATGGTTGATATTGCAGCTGAATAAAGATCATTAGCTGTTTCATCCTCAGTTTAATATTCATTGTTTGTTTCCGCCATTTATTTAGGCCTTCTGTTTAAGTCTGCTTAGCTTAAAAGGCACATGTGCTTTCTCTGCTTTCTGGCATCCAAATCACCTCCTCAGAGGTTGTTTCCTGTTATTTACCAAAGGCTTTTCTCTGAGAACAGTTGGTATTTTAGTCTTAGCACACCCCACTCAAAACCTGTTTGCACAGATTTTCCCCATCATCCTTCAGAGCATAGTTTGACAGAAACACTTCAAGAAAATGAGATTCTGCCTCGTTACATTGTCTTATTCCGTTATATCAGAAGTGTCACCAGCCCACTCCATGAATAACAAGTCTAACAAACCAAAAAGCCTTATGATATTAGATTTCCATAAACCTTCTGCCGGCTGCCTCCTCGTGTGGATTGTGCATCATCCACTCAAAATGCTCTCCTAGATGGAAATGTGCAGACTAAATCTGATCATGGCACTAGATAATGTTCACTTCTCACTCCTGAAACACCGACTTGAGTGGGGGGCGGATGGGGATCCTGTGACTAACCCATCAATCACGGTGACGTTTTGCTCGAGTGATGGATATTCTAATTTCCCTTTTATATACAGGTGCACGGGATGGACGGATGACGATTAATGGATGGGCAAGGCTGCTTCCACAAAACAATGAAAGACGCAGCAAGGCCTGCAAGGAGCTGGATTCTCTGGTTTTTGATGATAATACCTCACGTTTGGGGCAAGATGTCTTTGTAAACACGCGAAGACAAAGCATACATCCAGAGGTGACAAAGGTGTTGCTAACACAACGACTGTCTTCCCTCAAGAGGGACCTACAGTCAGCTCTGTGACAGCCCTCGACACCCTCACCTCTCATTTTCACGCAACTTGTTTCTCACTTTCTGTCACTGCTATCACCTCCATAATTATTCCTTAACTTTCACATTACCTGATGGTGCTTCGACGTCATTTATTTAAAAAAGCATCCTCCTCCTTGGACAGCTCCTCCAACACCGTCTGCTTATCTATCAAGCACTCAGAGTTGTGCCAAACATCCTTTTGATGAAATCTTCTGACATATCAGCACTGCGGGCTTCAGCATCTGAAGAGGCGTCCTTGGTAATCTCTCATTCTTTCTTTCCGTGCACAACTTTCCTTTTCTCTGTAACGCTTTTGAGCAAACATCTTTTAAGTTGGACCTTCGGTTTGACTGTTTTCCTACACAGCATACAGCATGCTGAAGGTTAGAAGGTTTAAATGCACTAATTGGTTTGTTGCACTAGCAGAGGGGCTGGAATATGAGGAAATTATGAGTTCTGGAGATTCAACTTTGCATAAAACAGCATTTTAAATACATCTCTTTACAGTCTTCTTGCTTTTAACAAGGCCTGTTGTTGATGGTGGCTGCCTTTGGAGCAGACAGGCTTGAGTCAATAGACAAAACGATTTGCATTAATTTCAGCACTTCAGCTGATTTAATTGTCCTATTTTGTACTGACTTTGCTCATTTCAGGGCTTCTCATCAGACGTCAGCTAAAGAACGATTCCCCGGTGATTTCTTTTTTCCTTCACAGCTGACATTGAACACAGACCTTCATAAACCATCGGGTGCTTAAGACTTTTCCTAAGACTTAACAATCCCGCCTGAGATCTCTCTTCCACCCTAGTCCTTCTACCTCTGTCTCACTTTATCTCTTGCTCTTCATCCCTCCCTCCCTGTCCTAAGCTGTCCTCCCAGTCATCTGTCATGTGATGTTTATGGGCCCTTTTGCTTTTGTGTCCTGATGACCACTGTCACAGGGAGCTACCCATTACTGATACGGCCTGATGAACGATGTTACCCAGATGCATTGCTGACACCCCTGTGTCCTTGGCCGCAGAAACGCTGCCTCGCCAGCCAACTCAGGCCGGTAAAGAATGAGGACAGGGGGGACCTGAGGGAGCTGGACTGAGGACCTGTCCGTCATCCTGCCGACAGGATGCTCATATTTCCCCCCTGCACCCACAACCATCTTTCCTCTCCTCTTTATCTGGCCAATGGAAATGCAGCACTGGTCAGCATGGTGACGATGTTGTCATTAATCCTGAGCCGGTGAATAGTGCCCTTGCCTTTCACCTGGATACATATCTACATCTGAACAGACAGTCAGAAACCCTCGCTCCCCTTCAGAGGCCACAAAAATGCCGTAAAGGGTTAATGTCGGGAGGAAAATGAGAGAGATGATAAATGTTTTTCGTGTGATTTTATCTGTCAAACAGTTCGTCTTTTGATCTTTATTCAGTGTGCTTGCAGGTATGATTAGGTTGTATGTTCCTGTTTTGATGTTATCAGCTGGTTTTTATATGATGTTTAACCACAACGTTAAAATTATCAGCTGGTTTGGTCTCCTCTTTCACTCGACTACTTTCAGCTGGAAATATTTGTCCGTCAAAAATTTTGCAGCGTTATGTCTTGACATCGTTTACCATTTCGTTGAGATTTCTTCTTGTATGGCACAGAATGTAACAAATCATATGTGTAAGAGGCTGATAATTTGGTAGAAAAAAAAGTTGATGTAAAAATGTAAATCCCTAATTGGGATGCAAACACGTACCCAGTGGAAGCTTTTTTGGAATGAAACAAACCCAGACTGAAGCCTCACAGCAGGCTGTCATTAACCCTATGGCAGACCCTACCACCTGGCAGGGGCAAGCACAACAAACACAAAATAAGGACAAAGAACAAAGGTGTCGCCAGGTTTCTGCTAATATAAACCTGGAGGAAACTGGAGATTCAATTAGATCGTATGATTTCTAAAAGACGCAGGTTGTTGAAGCGGGTTGACTGTTCAATGCCCCGCCTCTGAGAGGTATTGCTCTGACAAGGTACTATATCTCACTCTTGCACTCATTTGCAAGTAAACAACTTTTATAGCATGTGAATGAGTAGATAAAACTAATGTCATATGGACTTAATAAGCTCCAAAGATATCATACAAGTATAGAGCATTATCAAAATAGTAAGGGTTCTTAACAAAATGAGTAAAACCAGAAATCCCTCCACTACCTTCCACTGCCTCCTCAGGACCCCAATATTACTACAGCTAAGGCCCTAATCATACAAACCTCGGTTCAACATCCCTGATCAGCAGCAGCCAGTCTCAGGTAACAGCTGCAGAACCACAGAGCAAAGCAGGAAAAGCAACAACAATTGTTCCCATTCCTGGGTTACGAGTGTAAAAAGCTTTTATTTATAATCATCAGGAATATAGATGGTAAAAGTGTGCTCTCAGGGATTTCTTTCACTTCTGGATACATGACAGAATAAAATACAGCCATGTAACAGACCTATAATTTGAAAGTTGCATGTAGCAGGGCATTATACAGAACAAGCAAACAACCTATTCATTGCCATGAACAAGACATAACATATTTTTATTTATTTATTTAACAAAAAAAGGCTCAAATACAGAAACACTGTGTGAAACAGCTTGAAGCAATCATATTGTGGATTACTTTATTAGTCTCTTTTATGGTTTTGGACACATTTTGTCCCACTTTTCTTTACAGTGCTGCCTCAGTTTATTGAAGTTTGCAGCATTTGTTTTTGCATGGCTTTCTAAGGCTCCCACCACAGCATTTCACCCAACAACCTTTGGAACACCTTCATATTTTTCTTTTTTAGCCATTCTACTGTAGATTTACTGCTGTGTTTTGTATTATTGGCTTACTGGATAACAGAGTTTTATGGGTTTACTTAAAGAGGACTTCATAGTCAACTCCATTCAGTACCTACAAGGTGCCATGGCTCTGTCTTTATAACAAATCCAAATCATCAACCCTCCACCAACGGCTCTACAGTTAAGGTCTCTACATACACCGCGAGGGTCCAAGGGTCCGAGAACAAAATGACATCATTTTGGACGTGAATGAGGACACTTCTTGCCACATCAAGCTGGCCCAGCTTTTTTCTCGAGGGGCTCCGAGAAGTGTTGCGTGATTGGTCGGACATGTGAGGTGGGCGTGGATAAGATGTGAAAGTATAAAACGGGACACAGTGACTTCTGCATTTCTGTTATGAAGATGAATGATAGTTTTAACTAAAAGCTGCAGTTGGTAATCCTGTTCAGAAACACTTTTTGTTAAGGGTGAAATGTTTTTTTCATCCTGAGAGTAGTCTGCTGTCTGATGCTAGTTCAAGTTGTGGTGGTGGGGAGGGCAGAGGAGGGGGTGCTTTGAATGGAGCATTTAGGAGGGGGAGGAGCTTAGATGAGGCGCCACTTTCAGATCTTGCTAGCTTTCCAATATTTCCAACTCACTTGGAAAAGTGGGTGATTAGATTTTTTTTAGTCATTATAGAATCTGAGATTTAAGAGAGTAGCTACACGTTCTTCATTCAAACTCAGTTTTCTTGTCCCTGTATGCACATTTTGCAAAGGAAAAAAACAGGCATGTGACCAAAAGCCTTGAATTATGTGGCAGTTTCACTTAATCCAAAACAAAGACGTGTTACAAATCCTGATATGCAACAGTAGCCTCAATAACGATTTTGCAGCCCAGAAAGTAGACAAGCATAGACATTGTTCCTTTTAGTTTAAGACTGTAAGATCTCAAAGCATTTCATTCAGTAAGAGTTAAATAAATATCTTTCTTTCTCTCTCAGATTGAACTTTTGCCTGTGGATTTGAACTCCTCAAACCACCAGAAACTACATTTTAAATTGATTAACCCTTTTAAATCCTGCGGTTTGGATTTTAAATCGACACCATGAGTTGAACAAAGAGTTATTCTTTTCCAACAGTGTAACACAATGCGAACAATCTGTTGGACAAAATTAAACCCTCACTTAATCAGTGAGGCATTCTCCCCCCTCTCATGTCACCTCGCCACCCCCCCAACCCCCATCTCTTTCTGTCTCTGTGAACGTCTTTGCTGGCCGGTGAAGCCACTGATGAATTCTTAAGCAGATCCCACTGATAATTGTATTTCATAACTGTCAGTTGGGCGAAGGCTGCCAGTGTGCCCAGGAGCTATTTGTGTCTCAGCATGTCCTCCACTAGCCCCACCTGCCCCTCTCTCTGCTCTGTCCAACCCTCCCCAATCACCAGGGATGTGCTTACTGTCTACAGCCCCGAATTACTCAATCAGGAGGACACATTTACGGATGACACCTTTATTACAATTAATCAGGGGAACTTGATTAAGAAAGTTATTCCTCCCCTTCATTGAGACTTACACAAGTGGTGCTGCTGCATATCGTAATTTATGTCCCACTGAGCTCTCGCGCTACTGATCGACAGAGAGGCCGACAGATTGCCAGCCATATTGAGACACATGTGGATGTGAGCAAGCGTTTGCGCGTAGACAGGTGCACGTGCACGCAGCCTGTCCACATTTTCACATATCCAGAGACAATGTGCCCGGTCCCCAAACAAACCCGTCCCTGAATCATTCTGTCACGCACATCTCTCATCTCGCAAACAGTTAAATAAACTACTTTAATTGGCTGTAGAAATGTGCTAACTAAAAGAGGCTTGAATATTCTATTTCCTCTATTGTCTCTCTCTCTTTCTGTTACACACATATGCTCACACACACACACACACACACACACACACACACACACACACACACACACACACACACACACACACACACACA
>JBBBVT010000006.1:22021324-22034062 GCA_037177035.1 Craterocephalus eyresii
AGCAGACGACTGATCTTATAATGACTAACATAAGCCAGGCTGTATACAGAACCAACAAATTAAAAACAACAAAACATAGACAAAAAATAAATAAAGAAAGGATAGTAAACAGACAGACAGGCAGACATGAGCAGATAGACAGAGGAAGGAAGGCAGACAGACAGATTAAAAGAGTTTAAAAACAATAATTAAAAAAAAAAAGTAAAAAAACAAAAAAAAAACAAAAGAAAAAAAAAAAAAAAACATAAATGCAGCCTCAACAGGACAGCAGCCAATGTCCTATTTGTGCCGGTCCCAAGCCCGGGTAAATGCAGAGGGTAGTATCAGGAAGTGCATTCAACATAAACCTATATGAGAATTCAAATGGATCAAATCACAAGATAAATATATGGATAGATTAACTAATATGATGATAGCGTAGTTAGTATAGTCCTCCATATATATAAAGGGGATTTTACACCTCAAAAATTTCCAGCCCCCCCTAACATTTCTACTGCACCTCCTACTGGGGCTGCCTAAATCCGGCCCTGTTCAACAAACCTGAAAAACTCAGTTTTTCTGTAGGTTAGCAACATCAGCACATTCCTATCTTTTTCTTTGGGTGATTATTTTGACCACACTTACTGTAATACCTGTCAATAGTACAATTCATTAATATTTTTGTCAGTGACATAGAACAGAAAAACAGTGTTTTTTAAAAACATTCAAATATAAGGCATGTTAATCGTTCACTTTTGTTCGAGTAAGTCTCATCTTTATAAAAACATGTTTTTAGGATTACATTTCAAAGTTACTCCATTTTATCAAAGCTTTTTATCATAACCACACTGTGATCCAAAGTTTAGTGAATATGTAACATGTGTTATTTTCAAAATCCTCACTCAATGTGATGCCTTTACTTTTTATCTTTTAACATTTTCTATTTATTTTAACAAAGCTTGTCATAAAATAAGGGCCTATTTGTGACTATTGCTAATGCTATTTCCTATGTATTCCATGAACATTTATTGGTTTTATCATTAATGGAGGTATGTTGATTTTAACATTTGGAATGTCATGCCAGATGATACAGTGTTACACAATATGATTGTGTGCCTATGTAAACCATATTTTTACCTACCTATTGAAAAGTATATGACATGGATATATTTAAATGCTGGAAAAAATATTAAAATTTTATTGATTTATGTGATATATAACATGGTAACGGGATGAAAGAGGACCTCGGTCTTGACCTAGGACAGCTGTTCTATGTCTACCTGGATGTCTCCATCATACATGGTGCAATCTGGTGGAGTATTGAGTAATGCATTGAGATTTCTTCCTCAAGCTCTATATTTTGTTGAGAAATTTTTCATATCCCCTTCAGTTTCTCTCTTCTTCTCTTTATTTAGGCATCTCCTCTTCTGTTTCTCTGCTAACAAAGTAACATTGTGAACACTTCTACAGGTTTCTTATCAAAAAAATTAATTAATTTCAAATGAAATGTTTATTTATTGATCAGTTCATCAAATTATTCATCCATCCATCCATCCATTTTCTGAACCGCTTAATCCAAGTGGGTCGCTGGTGTGCTGGAGCCTATCCCAGCTGTCAAGGGGCGAGAGGCGGGGTACACCCTGGACAGGTCGCCAGTCTGTCGCAGGGCCCCAAATTATTCAACATTGTCTATTGTCTTATTTTCATAAAAGTTGGGGTCGGTTGTTTCTGTCTGATAAAGTAAAAGTCTGTGCCACAAACTAAAAGTAAACTAAATATAATCTGTTATAGATAATTGCAGCTTTTGTGTGAAGATGGACCCAAAATAATGTTTTCAAAGGACAAAACATACATTTAACTTTGTTATTATTCATTATCTCCAGGAAATTACTTTTCTTATCATACAATGTGAAAAAAACATCATATGGTGTCACAGAAAGACATGTCACGCCATATGATGCTTTCTGGACTTAGCAACCTTGCAGCCACATACCATCATATTCAAAACATGGTAATTGTAATAAAGCAACATATCTACATATACTTAATATAAAAAAAATGTTTAGCATTTTTTTTAAAAAGGCATCGCACAAAAAGACATCTGGAAGAGGGCCTTTGTCAAACTGTCAACAGGAGCTGGGTTATGTAAATATAAAAATGTGGAAACATGTGGAAGCCTAATATTACCAGTACTGAACAACCTGGCTGAAGATAGTTCTCTCCTTCTCAAGAGTGTCCTAACAGTTTTCAGTTGAAATAGTGTCACACCCAGGTCCCACCATATGAGTTTGGTTTGTGCGAAAAAAACCTTTTTAATGATAAGTGACTCATGCTTGGACTTTGAAGAGTAAGCACATACATTTGCACATACATCTTCTTTGTTTCTTAGTTGTATTTAAGTTCTCACTTATGGACAACCACACCATGTGAGTTTTTCCATGTTTGGTTGATAATTCTGACAAAATCAGTGGTGAACTATTTGAATGTTCAGTTCATTAACAGCGCATAATGTTCTACACCATATTGAGAAGAATTTTGAGAAATTTACTTTATAGTAAGACATGTCTTACACTGAAGACAGCAAAACTACCATGCCATTTAACCCACCCATTTGCATTTTACTACATTTCATTTTTCCTTCACTAGTGTTATCTGTAGTTATTTAAATGTGACATGTTAATGACCTGTTTTTGAGAAGGAATGCTAGTTTTTCACAGCTAAAATTAGAAACAGGTTAATTTCTTGAATTAAGATTTTTTCCCTTACTTGCACACTATTTTGTGATGTGCAGCTTCATCAAAGACTTGCTCTCTATCTTTACCGTCTTGTTTACGCTCTGCAGTTCCCATTGCTTCAGTACAATGCCAGTTAGCAGCGGAGGACTGCAACACAATCCAATTAAATAAAGAGTGTTGTCTCTTCAGGTTGCTGTGTTCTCTAATTGGGGTTGTGACTGCTCACTAATCAGTGGAGGTACAGGTAGGCCCCGGAGGACGCTGAGACAAGGCCTCTCCTGTTAATTGAAGAGATGATAAACCTGGCCATCGCCTCATGGTCCACCGTGGATGTACGCTTTACTCAGGCACGTTAAATTCATACAAACATCTGTGTACATCATCACCTCTGTCACCTTTTGTGCGGCTGGCATGTAAGAGCTTGCTTTTGCTTTTTAACACCTGAGCAAACAGTGGTGTCACACAGGTGCCTGTTGTGTATTTATTCACACTCAATATGACTCTCAAAGCCTCTATGACTGCTTTAAATTAATCATAAAACAAAGAAGCTTCAAATATGTCTCATTCAGTGGTGATTACATGTTATCTCTGACATGTTAAAAACAAAAGTCTGAAAGTTGTGCACTCCAGTGTCTTTGGCTGGAGGTGATATGGGTGGCTGCAGTTTGCCATTTGGTAAATTCTTTTAAAACAACATGGCAGGACAACATCATGTTCCCTTTCTTAAGGGTCTCTGTGCTTTTACATGCATGCCACCACATATACTATAATACCCCCTACATTTTTGATAGATTTAAAATAATTATATCATATTAATTATATTATCAGTTGTATGAATTGACATAACCTCAACATCTCATGTGTGCGGTATCTTAGATTAGTATGATACAATGGGATGTTTAAATTATTAACAGAACTGACAGTTTGTACTATGCTGCATAAACATTAAAAAATACCAAAAAAGATACAAAAAAATTAACACATTTTCTAATGCAGGCTGTATTACAGGCCTGATAGGGAGGATATGAAACAACATTGACTTGTCGGTGGTGTTCTGACTTCCTCCACTATAAATGCAGAACAGCCTTGGCCTGGTGTGTTACTGGGATCCTACACCGTCTGGTGAAGGTAGCAGCTTTGCATGCTGGGGTCACACCTGTAATGCATTTCACACTGGGTTATATTTTGAGTTGCCACCTGGATAAGGAAATAACATGTTCATGGTGCATGAAGATTGCAGCCCTCCCTGCCGGGAAGGAACAAGTGATTGCTTTAAATGACATACAGCACATTAAAACAACATACACCACTTTAACTCCTCCCTTTTTATTAGATTGGGTTATATATATGCTGTTTAAATTAAGAACTGAAATAATGATTTTGCAATTGTGCTCAACAATTACCCTCTTAGATGATATACTTTATGTATCATCAATCATTTAGTTGTATATTAGTGCAACGTGCATGAACTTAATATGTAATTCTATAAGGCTCTGCCTTTTGTTTATGAAAAAGATTAAACAAAAAAAGTGGCAATGGGAATTTTCCAAAACATTCACTACAAGTGACTTTTTTCACGCATTGCGAGGGAAAATAATGACATTTTCTAGTCCAACTCCTGGTTAGCTGGACTAATTTTTTTTTATTATGTGCAGCTTGGGGGCATGTGAATGAAAAGATTGATTGTGTGAATGCTGTTTCTGTCAGCCACAAACAGGCAATGAAATGCCAGGCGCACCTGGAACAGCACTCACTTCTGACAAGCTCATACCAAGGTAAGCCCCTTTTAGAAAAACAATGAAGTCTATCATAAAACATTTATGGTAGATAAAGTGAGAGTGCTAAAAGCGAGCAGATTATGGCAGTGAGGTGGACCCGTACCAGTAGGTGGGTGCAAAAGATTAAGAGAAACCATGAAAATATCTTTATGGGTGAAATACAGGGGGCTTCTCTTTCTGTTAAAGTGTGCGCAATTCTCCTATCAGAGCAGGGTTATAAGTTAATGCCAAATATTTGTATTAAATTCACAGTTCATCTCTCATAAAATAAAATAATTACATTTTTATTGCAGCTTTGAAAAATAATGATTTCTATACAATTACAAGTGTTAATTCTTTGGTTTCAGTAGCATAGCTGATACGGTACATTCAAATGTATCTTTAGTGCATCTTCAGTTAAAATCACAGCTTACTGCTACTAACAGACGGAGGGTTCACTTTCACCACCACTTTGCCCACATTTTTCCCAGCGTACAAATAGTCCACCGCCCGGAAAACTGACTCCAAGCCCTGAAATTTCCCCTCCTGGACCATTTCTCCGCAGTCCACCTCACACACTAGCTTCCCGTTGGTCAACATCTGCATCATGCTGCTCAGAGCCTCCCTGTAGTCGGCGTGGAAGTGAGGCAGGAAGAAACCCCGAATGCTGGCCGACTTCATAAGCAGCTTGACTGGCAGCGTTCCTCCCTGGAAAGGTGGGATCCCGGATTCGGTCTGGTACCCTGAGATGACGCCGATCACGATCAGCCGGCCTTTTCTGGCCAAACTGTTCACTGCAAGCTCTAGAACGCTGCCACCGACTGACTCATACACCACATCTATACCTTTTGGGTATTCTTTCTTCAGCGTCTTTGCCAGATCTTCTGTCTTGTAGTTTATCGGCCTGTCACAGCCGATGGATTTCAGAAAGCCGGCTTTTTCGTCGGATGAGCAAGTCCCGATGACGTGGCAGCCGGCTTGCTTGGCAAACTGTACGGCGAACTGTCCGGTTCCCCCCGCAGCCGCTGTGACCAGGACAGTCTCCCCTTTAGCCAGGTCGCCCAGACGCTTCAAGGCAATGTAGGCCGTGGCCCCGCTTACCAGCAGGGTGAGGAACTCTGGCTTCACAGAGGGAACAGGCACACATTCTTTGGCCGGTACCACCGTGTACTCAGCGAATGAGCCTTTGCCAAAGTAGGCCACGGTGTCCCCAACGGTGTATTGGGAACTAGCGCTAAGGCCGAGGCCAACAACCTCGCCCATACCCTCAAGGCCGGCATCAAAGGGAGGCTTGGCTGAAGGGTCGTAACGGCCGGCGGAATGATTAATCTCAGAAGCGTTGATTCCTACAAAACTGAAACACAGAGAAAACATTATGTGATGGTTAATCTGTGAGAAGAATCATGGTGTGATGAGCCAGATGATAAGCATTCATTCCAGTGAAGAATAAGTTATATGTGGCCATAAATTTCCTGAAATCCTGCATGAAGATCAGGAAGTCTACCAGCATGTTAAAGCACAAACATTTGGCAAGGACTCACCTTGCCTCTTTGAAAAAAACCCCACAACAATCCTACACTGACAAGGAAAGGCTTGTATCACAAAACACGTTGCATGATGTCATGATTCATTGTCTTCAGAGACACCCACAACAAACTGCACTTTTTAAAATCTTAAATAGTCGCTTCTTGCCTCAACACGAAGACGGCTGTTTTCATCTCGCTTTTGTAAGACGCTGGAAACAAATCTGTGAGAAAGGAATGTATAAATAAATCATTTACTGTCTTTTAGAGCGGCACGCATGCTGAGCCTCATTACTGTGCATGTCACATGTGTACTTTGAGCTTGTAGATAATGCTCCTGTGGTTTATAGATGGGTAACAATGATATAACAAAACACCTTGATTTGACTTCTTTACATCTGTGGCTCGTTTTCCTCACAGAGACATATTATGTTACAATCAAAAGGGTACAACCGTTTAGATGTACAGACTGGATATACTGCGCCTTTTTAGTTTTAAGGAATACCAAAATGAGAGCATCTTGGTCACAACAGTTACAATCAGTTCAAATGGAAGCTTCCTAAAGGCTTGAAGAAGTAAAAAGAAGGGAAAAAAAGATAAATCGGTGTTGAGCTTTAGAGGCGTTTGGTTTAAATATTTTACAAATTGAAAATCAATGTCCATTTGCAATAAATGAAATGGAGTTTTAATAAACGATAAATAAAAGGATTTAATTTGGAGCTACACACATTGATGTCACCTTTCGCCTTTCATGTGCATTTATATGACTGCATTTAAGTACCCATGCTGATCACATTAGATATCGATGCGCCACTGAGTGTCTTTCTATATATTAAAAAGATCTTGAACTGTGATGTCATCATCGGACACCTGAAATAAAACCTTCATTTGCGTCATGCAAATTGATGATCTCCTTTGGCTGGAGATACAATCTTCTAGAACACAAATTGCCCACACTGAAATTCAGCTTTCGTTTAATTAGGTTTGATTTTGCGCCGTGCAAAAACACTGGGTGCTCAGGGAGCAAGCATCTTCTTCTGGCTGCTGAACTGTCAAAGGTCTTAGTTCACAAACAACTGATCACTGCCTTACAAGCTAATACGGTCCTAATGTACTGTATCTAACACTCAGTCTAGAAGAAAATGGCATTTTACTGGCAGTAAATGCAACAATAAATTCTGCAGTGTTTGTGTAAAGCCGATTTCACATCAAAAGCCACACCAGGCATACATACAACCAGTTCTGTAGCAGTAAATCAAAAGCAGGAGAAGATATGGCTTCCAGCTGAATTTTAAGAAACAGCCTTCATGTTCTGTTGAGTCCTAAATCAAATGAATATTTAGTTTAATGCCATTTACGTATTTATGTTTAATCATTTGGACTATATCAGGTTCCACAAGGTGTGCATAAATTCACTAAACACACGTTTCCTCCTTTCGTGAATGATGCTGCAGTTCCAGTGCCATATAACACTGCATCTCCTTCTCCATCATCTCCATCTCTTGATGCCAGTCTGAGCCCCCCCACGACTTTCTGTTTGCAGGTTGGTGACGTAGAGCGACAGGACGACAGAGAGAGAGGGTGGAGAGAGAGAGAGAGTAAGAGAGAGGGAGGGAGAGGGAGATGGATTGATAGACAAACGCAGGGAGGGCGGAACTTGGAGTAACAGGACAGCGTTTATTCCTCACGTATTTTGCTATCTTGTGATGATGATGATGATGATCGCAGGTGCCGGACGTGGCTGAAACCGAGGTAAGCGGAGTCCTTTCTGTAACTTCTTAACGATATAGTGACAGATCGCCGTGAAACGGACTCGCTTCGGATCACAGACCCCTCCTCGCGCCAACACACACACATACACACAGCATTTCTGTCCACCTTTCAAAGACCGCAACTTACCGATTTCTGACGAGCAGCTCTGCGTCTCCGGGTGTCGGAACGGCGCAGGTTTGCAGAGAAACGGCCTCACGGAAATTGGGACTAAGCTTGGTTACGACCAGCTTTTTCATGCTGCTCGGTATGGAGGATCCTTTAAAATCCATGAAGTGCGCAGAGTAGGACATATCTATGATGAAGCGCTTCGTAACCGGATGAACTCCTGAAAGTGCGTCGGTGCCTCTGCGCCCCCAGCCGACAGCACGCGCTGCTCTCCCGCCGCTCCTCACCAGCAGCCGAGCGGACATGGCTCCGAATTGTGACAAAGTTCAACTTGACGTGTTGTTGCCGGCAGTAATAAACCCAGCCACCGTTAGCCTGCGCTACAGGCTCTTATTTTCTCCTTCACTATCCTCTACACATGTAGCTTTCAGCGAGCAGACCACACCAGGCCAGGCCGAGCTGATCGGAAACAAACGCGCGTTGAAATAACTTGAATTCACTACGTTTTGAAATGTGAGGTTCAGCATCTAAAACGGCAAGCAGAAAATTTAGTTTTTAGCATGGAAACGAAGCAGTGTTGCAGCCTGGGAGGACGCACAGCAGCGCCTCAGACTTGTCGCTGGAGTCCCTCCCCTTCCCGGACACAACATTCACTTCCTAGTAAGGTGAAACAAATCAATCCTCTTCTCCCAGCGTATCCCTAGCCACGGAAATACCAACCCGCCGGATCTTGTAGAAACACTCGCACATACACACAAAAATGCAGATTGCAGCTACATATTTATCACCCACGTGGCGTGCTGCACGCGCTCCCGTTTTATTGCTGTTCGGAGGTCTGCTGTCGGTTACACCTGTAACCAAAACAAATATACCAGAGATTTCCGAAGGTGCACTGATTTGATCCCTTCCAGCTTTAGCTGTGTCATCTGACTATCATTTTTTGGAAGTGTCGACACTTTTTTTTCTTTTTTCCTCCTTTAATCATGTAACAGCACTCCTACAAGATGTTTGGACTATTGAACCCTTTTTGTCCCACCCACACATCCCGAGCAGAGAGTCGAGCTCCTAACTCATGCCATGTAACTGCGACGCAATCAGAAGCTCAACATTATATCTAAGATGCACTTTTTTAGTAGTTCCTGATACGTGCTCGCAAGTTTGTGGGGTTCACGAGTTCTGATGGGTTCCTTTACTCTTTTTATTTCGGAGGTTTGGGGATTTTAAAAGCTAATGGAGAGAGAGAGAGAGAAAAAGAGAGAGGGAAAAGGGGGCGAAACAAGACAATTAAAAAGATTGACAGGTAGGCTCCTCTGTCAGGGGTGACGCTTGTGGAGAGGGGAGGAGTAAAAATGTAGCAGGAAAAGCCACTCGATGCGTCTGTCTATCAGTTGAGACTGTCTGAAAACAGCTTCGAGATCCACCGCGTTTCCATTTTCCTCGTTTTTGGGAGACCTCGGATCAGTCCCTGGAGTTTTACCCCCCCCCCCCCTCCTCCTTATCTTCTTCTTCCTCCTTTTCCCCTTCTTCTTTTTAAAGAGACAAATATTTTCATCCACGTCTTTTTGATCTGCTGTTTGGCGAAGCTTGGATGCGCCTGCGTCCTGTTTGTCCCCCCCGCTCTCTCAAGTGATATCCTCTCCACCGCATCAACCACTCCAAAAAAAAAAGAGAAAAAGAAAGAAAGAAAAAAAAAAGAAATACGGACTCTGTCCAAGATGCGATGAGATGAGCGGTTGAAATAATTCTCACGGCTCTTAAAACGTAAGTAAGACAGAAAGCCTGCTCGTCCCGTTTCTTATTATTATTCTTTTTCAATGGGAGAGGAAGAGGGCTGGAGGGGAGGGAGGGGAAAAAAGTCTCCGCCGGACTGGTGAGGCTGGATCCGGGCTGAGGTGGCTTGTTGGTGACGGGATTGACATTAACCCATCTAATGCCTGTCTGTCTGTTTTCTCCTTTTCCCTTTTCTCTCCTTCAGGTCTCTAGCACAACAGCAGAGGAAACACAAGGATACGATCCTAATCAGAGGTGTGCGCTGCGCTACACTGGACTTATTTGTTTGGTTATCGCCCCAAATATTTTTTTCCAGTTTTGGCGTGCGTAAAAAGGCGCAGCAAACTGTCTTCCCCCTCCAAACAGGACTGTTGATTAGAGAGAGGGGGGAATTTTTTCCCCCTTTTTTCCCCTAGAAGGAGTGAGCTTAAAAACTTGGGTTCCAAGGTGCTAGTTTTTCTGCTGGTGTTCCTGCCACGAGAGAAATGAAGGAAGATGATTTTTAACGGACAAGAAGGTGTCGGGAGCTGGTTGAATCCCTTCGTCGTTTCTGAGCGTGCTCTCGCTGAAGCCGACCCAGAGATCACATCCGCAAAAAGAGCCGCCATCCTGAGAAGAAGCTCTACACTTTAAGCTCTGAGATCAAACCTCCCCCTCGCCCCGAGAACGGGATGATTTTCTCAAACTGATAGACTTGACTTGTTTTTAAATTCCTGCATGAGAAGCACCGTGGATCGTGACGGTCACTATGCCGAGGAGAAAGCAGCAAGAGCCGCGGCGATCAGCAGGTATAACCCGCCCCTCGGTTAGCTACCACTGTCTCCCATGCCAACCTGTTTAGTTTTTTTTTTCTTTTAAGAAAAACAAAATCTAAAATTGCCAAATCTGAACACCGCCTCCCACATCACACTGTTTAATTGTACTGCATGCTGCTATTTATTTTACAACTGGGTTCAAACTAATTGAGTTTTGTTATCAAAACAACTCGCCCCTAATTTAGACATATCTAATTGTGCAAATGACGCACGTATCTGTGCATTTCTTTCCTCTCCTTTGCCAGGAAACATCTATTAAGAATGGTGAGATAAACTAAATGGCATGTTATGGGGGATAAAAGGGAGTTTTTGAGGTTCAAGAGTGAGTAATGATGAATAATTGACTGGGAAAGAGAGAAGGGGGTGAGTAGTGGGAGCTGGTTTTTCCTTTCTTTCTGTTTTATTAGAGGATTGCCATCCTTGATTTGATGCGTGATTGATCGCCTGTCATGTGGCAGCCTTTGATCTATTCATCCCTGATAAACATCTATAAATCCCTCCATGAAGGCGGGCATGCCTCTGGTAGCCAATCAAACACACAACCCTCATGTCGTTCCAACCAGAATCTGAAAAGCAAAAAGAGAAAAGAGGGGGTGAAAAGTTACGAATTAAGGTGGAAAAATCACCTCATTTATTTTGATGTGCATGCAGTAAAAGCAGATGAAAGGATGGTGTTTGTGTCTGCGCGTGTATATGCTGGATCGATCACAGGAAAGGAATTAACCCAAACATTGCTTTCTTCCCCCTTTTTTTAATCATGGTATGAATCTTATCCCAGTCCTTTTTAGTTCTTCTACATAAACGTGGAGGATTTTACACGTCCCCCCCATCCCAAATTCTTAGCACTGAAATCAATATCCACAGCTGGAGAGGAGTGGGATATTTGCAAGGTGACCAGCTGATAAAACCAGGTGTTGGCAAAGGACCGACAAGGTTGACTTCTAGTGCTTTGGATCTGGACTCCCCCTTTTTCCTCTCGTCTCCCTGCAGCCTTTAAACAAATGTAAATGAGTGACAGGGGTTTCTACCTCTGTGCTAATGAGGCCGAGCCTTTGAAGTTAGGCATTAACAACTGGAGTGAACAAAAGACAGTTACAGAATTTTAAAGAGATTTTGAAATATGAGGTGCAAAGCGGGTCGAACAGGAGGGCCAGCCGACGAAGACTTTGAACTCAGCAGGTTTTATCATTTTAAGCAGGGGAGCTGGTGATGATGATTGTGGTGGTGGTGATGATGAGGAGGAGGATGAGAAGGGGAGAGCAGGATGGAGAACGTTCAACCAGTGCTCGCTGGTAATTCCTTTCTGTCTCCTTTGCCTTCCTAGCAGAGCGGTGCCTACATGATTTTTCAGGCCCACACTGAGAAGCGAGGCTTGCGATTTACATACCCTGTACTTTTCTGTGTGGGAATGTGTGTGTGTGTGTGTGTGTGTGTGTGTTGGTGTTGTTTTTCGGGTAATATCTTTCTGGAAAAGGTCGGACACTGTGGGAGCAGAGTGGATTTCTGCATGTAGATGGAGGCATAAAAAACATGACATCGCTGTGACCCCTCCCTACCCTGTAACCACACACACACACACGCTCATCGATCCATTAGACTGTCCACTGAGTACCATGAACATCATGGGTTGTAATGGTCAATCACAGCTTGGCAAACGGGATGCTTTCCATTCTCCCGTGAACACGAGGGTCAGTCAGAGATAGCGCTCCCCACTCCAGGGCTCAGACTAGAAAATAACTAGCATGCTATCACACACATACACACACATGCACACGCTCACACTAAGCTAGCCTGATGCTCCACTGGGAGCTGGGACTGACCTGTAGCTTCCTCTCTTTCCTGCAGCTCAAAGAGGAACTCACACACAGAGATCTGTGCGTGGAGCTCAGAAGTCAGACAGTTAAAAACAAGAAAAGCAGATCCGTCTCAACAGGTTTCATTTTATCTCACACCCCCCTGCTACTCATGGATATTATCTGGTGCATTTTCTTTCATTTTTAGAGTTTCAAGACCAAATGATGCACCAACGTATCTTTGATATCAAGTAATGGAGGGAAAAAATTGGGGATTTCGTAAAGCTTCAGTTGTACTTTTTGCCAAAGACCTAACATTTTTGTGTTGCTTTTATTTCTATAAATTTATAATTAATTGATGCAGTTAATTTGCAAATAAATAAATAAATGAAAATACTGCAGTTAAAAAAATAATCCAAATTCTATGCTGATGCAAACCTCAGTTTTTTCATCCTTTTTAATTTTTTAAAAATATTTTAAGTATTATT
>JBBBVT010000006.1:22034162-22044534 GCA_037177035.1 Craterocephalus eyresii
TAATCCAAATTCTATGCTGATGCAAACCTCAGTTTTTTCATCCTTTTTAATTTTTTAAAAATATTTTAAGTATTATTGTTATTTTTTTTAAATATGTGTGCATATAAAAAATTATTGTGGGGCTGAGAAAATAAAAAAAAATGAATAAAAATTTCTGCTAAAGAAAGAAAAGTAGCTATCATTCCACTTGTCGTCCAAATAACCAAACCAAGTTTCATGCGTCAGTTTTTTGTTGTGTGACGCTTGCGGCCACTCGTCGTGTGCGACTGACTCCTTCTGGAGGTGATGAGGACGAGAGTGGAAGCATGAACGAGTGGAGGATAGGGAGGAGTGGCGCCAGCTTTCATCTAAGCCCGGCTTGAATAGTCTTAGAGGAGGCAGATGAGAAAGAAGTGCAGATTAGATAGTTACTCCTACTTCTGTGGAACACGCTGGTTAATTATAAGAGAGACGTGTGTGTATGCGTGAGAATAAAGTGTGCAAAGGGTGGTTGTGGTAGATGGTGAATGGGGGGATGAGGGAAGATAAAAGGGGGGGGGGGTGGTAAGGTTGCTTCCCGTTGGCTTCATTAGAGAGAGCCCTAATTATCTGTGGAGCTGATGGATTTGTGACAGGCCCTAACGATTAATGCTGACAAATTCAGTAAGGTGTCAAGTCCACAGCTGCCTTGATGTAATCAAGTTGATATTATACAGTCCCCATAGCCTCTAGTGCAGCACCAACTCAATTTGCCTGCGCAGGTGACAAATGGACTTTGCTACCTGACTAATCACATCAGGAGACAATGCCAGTTAATGACCTCGGCGAGCCCCCACCTCCTCCGCCGCTCACACCACTCTTATAACCTGGTAATAATCGGGATAAACCTGATCAGCTGCATCCCCACCGTTTTCCCTCGTCCACCTAATTTCTCCTTTGTTTTCATTTCAGCCGGGTTGTAATTTCTGTGCTGAATCGGCGCTTCGTTTTTCATGCAGTTTTACCCGCTTTGCTCGCCACTTGGAATGTGAGGGTGGAAATTTTTTCAGCTGTTGCGAGAGATTTCTTTATTTATTTGGTGCTCTGTTTAATGACGCAGCTCGGGCCTCCGCTCTGCCCGCTTGATATATCGGCGTTCCCTAGTAATCCCAGGGGCCGTTTTTAAAAATCTTGACGTCCTGTTAAAGTTTTTACACTTTTTTACCCCTACTTTTTTTTGTAAATCACCACATCAAAACACGGACTCCACACACTCTTCTGGCTGAACGTCCTCCCAGCTCGGAGCCGCCTCGCTGAGGGGGCCTCCGGTTTATTCAAAGCCGGAGATTCAACAGTGCCCGGGGATTAATGATTTTGCATGTTCTGGTGGAAGGCGGAGGGGTGGGAGGGGGTGGTGGGGGCGGCTAAGATTACACAGCGACCTTTGTGCTCTCACTTGACGTTGCTGTTATGTGATATTCTCCCCTCAAAATAATCAGCGTGCTGAGATTTATGTGCCCCCCTCTCTCAACTGTGTACCCCAGCGTCCTGAGTAATATGGCAGTGTATCGCCTCGAGGTGTGTGTGTGTGTGTGTGTTCCTTTTAATGTTGCTGCATTTGAATGTGACCCTCCTTCCCAGGAATCAGAGCGGCCTTGATGAAAAGTTGATCTTTTTGGAAAAAGGAAAGCTGGAGCAACTGTTACTCAGAGGCCTTTGAGAGTGAAGAGTTTCTGTCTGAGTGTGTGTGAGGGGGGCGAAGTGTGTGCATGCTTGTGTGAGTGTGTAAGAGAAGTAGAGCCGAGACGAGACGAAGAGGGCACGAGTCTATGTGTGTGTGTGTGTGTTGTCGCTCGGCACTGACCGGTGTTAGTTTTCCTGGAATGAATAACTCAAACGAGTGTAACGGTAACCATGCCATGTTAGTCATCCTCCTTAGCGCGGCCTGGCCTCTCATCCCCGCCAACAGCAGGAAAAAAACCTCCCCACAGTCGTGGCTTTGCACCGTTCCCAATCAGACCACATATTGATCCAATTTTTCCTTTTTTTCCCCCTTGTTTGTTGTATATATTTCCAGGGCGTTCCTGCGTCGTATGTGTGTGTTTTTGGCAGTTGTTATCGGCCAGAGGTTACGCTAATTGGAGCAGCAGGGTTGTTAGCAGGTGGCTTCGATCCACCTTGTCCGTGGCCACTTTTGCTGCGGCTGAAAGTGATAGTTAAATCTGCATATAGGATTCCAGCCAGTCAGAGGTCAAACATGCTCAGCTTGCTCTTCTAGTGCCTGCAGTCATCACACGTGCCCCTGGCGCTTTTGTTTCTTCCACAGATTGGTTATTTCTGTTGCCCTTGTAGTCCTTTCACATGAGATACAAGCACAAAAACCTCAAAAGAATTTGGAAACAAACCAGTTTTCCTTTTAATATTGATTATCCGCGGCCTGATGAGTAAATAGAAAGCTTTGTGTTGAGCTTTTCCTGTTTACATGCGCTAGATCAGTTCGAACGCTCCAATTTGTTTTCGTTTTCTCTTTCTGATATAATTCAGGGGGCATTTTCAATAAAAAGCTGCCCTCAGGGCATCAACTGCAGTATGTTGCCTTTGCTGCACTTTAAACACACATACACACCATCAACCATAAACACAGTCAGTCAGACAGACTGACACACACACCTACACCTAATGCTTAAGTGCAGCCAGCGTGTCTCTGTGGGAGGTCATAATGGAGGTGGCTTAGTATGATGGGAAATCATATCATTAAAGCAGCCAGATGTGCTTTGTTGCCTGCCTTGCAGCGCATAAAAACAGCAGCAAGTCATGGGATCTAAAAAGGCAAGAAAAAAAAAATTCTAGTCTGAGAAAATCAAGTCTGAAACAGATAGAAAGCAGCCCTCTGGGACTCGGCTGACAAGCAGTCTCACTCCTGACTGCCATAGAAAAACAATTTCCCCCCAAATAAAGAATTTTTCTTCTCATTCTCCAGCGTTGCAGCAGCAGAACAAACTCTTTCTCTTAACTTTAGTGAGATTCCGATTGCTTTGATAAACAACCTCCCGTCACTGTTATCAACTCTGTGTGAAGTGTGCTTAATTACTATGTAATATTGGTGTTGTGCTGAGTAATTACATTTTGTTAAAGGGGTCCACAGCAGGGATGGAAGGCTTAAAAGCTCATTAATGAAATACTGTTGATTTTTTTTTTTTTTTTTTTTTTTTTGCTATGAGTTTTTTTTTCCTTTTTTCTTCGTGAGGAAGATAAGAGGGGAAACATTCAGGAGAAGTAGTCGTGCAACATTTAAGGCACAAAAATTGATATCTCAAATTTTCTTAAGTAAAGTAATGCGTTTGCTGGGGGTTAAATTTGCTCTCTTGATCAACGCTGTGCCTCCTCGAGAGGCTACGGGAAAGACGTCCAGAGCCAAATGTAACATGTTACTACTATCAATAAAAGATGAGCAATTACAGAATATTTTGTCTAATAAGTATTTGAATTCCTTGGCGCAGGAAAAAAAAAATACGAAAAGCAAAATGTAGCTTACCCACTCATTACATCAGTTAGCAGGGGGAGTGAGAGGCAGCCCTTTGATGCCAACAAACAAACAAGACAAACGAGATGGGCCCACTACAGAAGAGCAGAAGCCCCATCCAGGGACACTCAGTCCCTACACACTCCTCCCTCTCCTCCATCGCTTTTTCCTCCTTGCCTTCTTCCTTCTCTCATCTCTCCTATTCCTTTCCATCTCTCTTCTTTTCCAGCTTGTTTCTCATCTCTCAACGCCTCCCCCCTTTGCCTCTCATCTGGATAAATACTCACGCAAAATCAAAGAGGAAAGAGATAGAAGTGGCTTAAAAATGCACATGAAAATTTTTTTTAATCAAAACTGCTCGTTGGCTGAACTTCATTGGGGGGGAAAGTTTGTTGGAGACGAGCTTCACAAGCTTTTGTGATTTTATTTTTTTCCCCCTCCAAACGCCGGATCATGTCGGTGTGTTTTGTATAAATCCGCATATGTGTTGCTGTTCTGATAACCGAGTGGAACTAAGAGAAGGGGCGTTTCATGGCTGCAGTGGGGATGGTAGTCTAACAGCAGCATGGAGGAAGGCTGCTGTTTGGAGGCTTTGCTTCTTGGTTGGGAGGGTGGATGGGATAAGAGAGGGGAGGGGGGTGGGCTAAGCTTTTAGGATGGGCATTAAAGTTGACAGATGAACAGGACGATGGACAAATTCTCCCGCAACAGCTGTGACTGCGGCCATTATCCTGACAGGTGTCAATTAAGAATTACTGCTTGGCCGGCCGAATGCCCCTCCATCCCTACTGCAACCACCCCCCCACCCCACCCCACCCCCTGCCCAGCTGTCGGAGTGTGAGAGAAATAACACTGTACCCTTGTCAGTGTTGTCACAGGCCCTGCAGCCTCCGTCCTCCTTCCCACCTCTGATACAGGCGCACACTGATCAATAGCTGGCCGTATCAGTGGTCATGGCAACGGGGGTTGTCTGTGGATGCTGAGCATCCCCAAACTGCATCCCGCCGCTTTGCAGTCGGGCCAGCCAAAGGTACCAAAAACATCTAAAAAGAGGAAAAAAACTTGCACCAGTTGATGGCACATTCCTTTGGATGGGCGTTCGTGAGTCGTGTGGCTCCAGGTTAAAAGTACCCTCATGTCATTCCTGACGGTTGTGTTTTTTTCTTTTTACAAGGCAGCGGCTCCAGATGAACTAAACTTCTCTATTACTCACCCTGTACACATGTCATTTACTCAACTTTCCAAGTAAGAATATGAACACACTCCCCTTTCAGTAAACCCTCTGACTGACAAACACTTCCTGCCTTTTTAAGAAACCCTTAAAACAGCTAATTAAAATAGCGTGTGTTCTCCCGCTCTGCAATGTTTTCTCAGTTTTTGAGTCAGTGTGGTGGTGTGGAGCTCAATTTCCCTTTTCCTGTTTAACTGTAACAGAGAGCATTATGTGTAGGAGACTTCAACTCAAAGCAGCCAAGTGGTGACAGTTTGCGCGCGAGGAGCGAACGTAAAGTCTCATGTTGCATTTTCGACATAGTGTTATTTCTAATTGCACATGATAGAATTTAGCATCACTTTAATGTCCGCTCGATGAATTTTATGGCTCTATGTTTCCTTGTCATGCCGCCGACACAGCCTGGTTATTACCGGCTTCTGTAATAGATGCAGTTTTCCAGAGGTGGTGCAGAATAAGCATGAGAATCTTCAATCGGTGGAAGGAGGGAGCAAAAACAGCAACGCGAAAAAGCAACATGAAGCGCAGCGCAGAAAGCTCCCCAGGAACACACGGATGGATTTGCATGTTCGCTTGGGAGCTCCACTTTTGGATTTTTTTTTTATTTATTTTTTCCTCCCTGGAAAGATAATATCAGTGTTATTTCGCTACTCCTGCTTTATTTGCATATCTCTTGTTTTAAATAAGGCAACCCCCTCGGAGAGAAAGTCGGTTTGTTTTCCTGAGCTTCGGTCTGCGTCATCTCTCTCTTTTCTCTCTCTCTCATCATCACCACAAACCCAACATCTCTCCCCTTCCTCCCCCTTTTTTTTTTGTATTTCATTCTTTCCTCAAGCCTTTTCCCTGTCTCGCCCCGGCATTAGAACGCTCTGAGCGATTATCAGACCTGAGAATATTTTCCATCCCCATGCAAATAACTCCAACGTGCTTTCTTATCATCCCTGCTTCACCCAGCCACCCCCCCCCCCACACACACACACACCCCACACCCCAGCCTCCCCAAACGGTTGTGTGTAATCAAAGTGAACGGTAGCTAAAGCTAAAAGGGAAACGCTCTTTGTGGAGATGGATGGAGGGATTAAATATTAACCGGATGCGGCTGACTTAAGGCAAGTGTTTTACATAGCTGCACCCGCCATGGATGCCGCACATTGATCCCCCCCCTTTGCCCTGGCGCCTACACTTGTTTGGTTGCCTGCCGTTAATTTTTCACCATCATCATCTCACCGGCCAGGCCTGTAGAATGAAAAGGGAGAGGGAGGCCGACGGATGGTTCACCCCCCTCCTGCTTTTTACAGGGCAGGTGAGATGGATGATAGCAATTTGAAATTTTGTTTGTGCGTGTGATCATGGAGATTGTTTTCGGTATTACCACGGCGTAACAATTCCGGTGATTAATTGAGGCGAACGCTCGGCTCCGATTGGAAGAAGCGAGGAACGGGGGGATGGGGGGGTTCGCGGGATCTCCACCTTCCTCTGCTCTCCGCCCGTGAATGTGGTGTTTATCAGCTGACCTTGGAGTCCAAAAAACACCGGCACGCTCCCCAAGACCCACACACTGCCCCTCTTTGTCACATGGCTTCCTTCATTTCCTCGGGCCGCTTTCCTCCTCTCCTCCAGCTGTGATTAAAAGAGAAAGATCGAGACCGCTCAAACCAAACTTTGCGCAAAGAGGAAGACTAAACAAAAACAAAATGGCCACAGTGGCTTGAGTATTGGCGCTGCAGCAGGACGTGAGCGGTAGGAATGTTCCTCCGGTGGCGGCGGCGCCGTGTGTTTTCTCTGTGTTTGTTGTTTACATGTGTAGAGCAATATCCTGCGGGTTACAGAGGCAGCTTGTTAACGAGGGGGGGTGGGGGGGCTACTACCAGAGGTGTTTCATCCACCCCCACCCCCTCACCCCAGCCGTCCCCGACACACTCGTACACAAAGTTGTTACACTGGTGCCGCTGACAGCATTGTGAAGGCCCTGTGGCATTTATAAATGTGTCGACCCCACAGCAGAAATGCAGCCCACCCCCCCTTTCCTCCGCTCCTCTTCCACCCCCCACCACCCCCACCTCCCCCTGCCCTCCAGCTAGAGCTCTCATCTGAAGGGGTCGACGGCAGGTCGTGACCTCCAGGTGGCCACAGTCTGGACTGTGCAGGTTCTTGTCTTGCTCCCTCTTTCCTCCGTTCCTCTCCTCCGTTCTCGCTCCCTCCTTCTATTTAAGTTCAAACAGATATCAGGCCTTTTTTTACAGGAACAGCATCGTTTCGCCGCTGGAAGGTGCAGATAGCTGATATTTATAATGCCGCGTGGCACGAATTTGACGATTTTCATGCCTCGGAAAATTGCAAATATTTTGTGTTTCACCCAGTGTGATATGATATTAAAACGCGCTAAGCCAATAAGCCAATAATAATAGCAACGATAATAATACTAACACTAAAAATATTGTTGCCTGTTTGTGTAATCCAATCAGAGCGCCGCATTAAAATGAAATGTGGCTAAACCCTTTCACAACGGCGCAGTGTTTAATTTGACAATAGGCGTTTGATGATGAAACGTGCGCTCCTGCAGTTTGGGTCATCCTTTCATGTTCGCTGGGAGATGTTTTCATACGTCTGACCCTACTTTCTCTTTTCCCTCCACCAACTTCTCCTGCCTTTTTTCCCCCTCCCTCTCTCCTCCCCATCTAGTTCCTGCGTCTCAAGCTCTTTTGCTTCTCCTTCAGTAAAAGTAGCCCTGGTCCCCATAGCAACACATAGTGAACTCTTACTCATTAGTGTGTATGCAGGCTGCTGAATGGACCTGAATCCTGTGATTTCCCGGCAGCGTAACAATCGCCTTGTTGGGGTTTTTGTTTTTTATTTTTTTACCTGACCAAAATCGGACAACGCCATTGAAGATATTTGGAAATTCACTCTTGGTGTGGTTGGTAAATCGTGTGTATGTAAGCACGTAAGCACACGCTGGGAAACGTCTCTCCGTCACGCCTGACTCAACACCCGACTGTGTGTGTGTGTATTTTTTTTTTACTTTTTTGGGGGCCGTTAAATCTCCTGTGCACTGATAACAGGTCAGCCGTTGAGAACGAAACAAGAGGGAGGAGGGGTGGTAAAAGGGAAAGACAGCAGAGGGAAGGAATGGAGTGAGGAAGAGGAAGAATCAGAGTGTGATTATGAAAGGAAAGAAAATATCTAAGCACAAGGGAAAATAAAGGGAAAGATTGGTCTTCTTTATGCTGCTTAACCCAGTGCGTGGGCGGCGCATGGAGTGGAGAGGTCAGTAGGATGCCGTGATAGGCTAATCTGGCAGGAAGGGAGGGCTAGGGCAAGCCTCGCGGGAGCAGCTCATTGGCTAGATTCGTTTGCCCTGTGAAATAAAATCTCATTGTCTTTTTGTTTTTTCTTCATAGTTTGAAGATTGATAGTGTGGGCATTCGCTCCGAGAAGTCCTTTTGGAGTGTGTGAATATTTATCTGCTTACATATATGCTGTGTATGCGTGTGTGTGTGTGTGTGTGTGTATTTAACTGTGTGTGTGGCATACTTTTCTCAGTTCATCCCAGTTCCTAAGGGAGCGTGCATGTGTGTGTATGTGCAACATTTCCAGGGCTGTGTGTGCTTCTACTCCAGTCAGACACATGGATGACAGATGACCCAGTGGGAGACACCAGCCATCCTGCCCAACCGGAATCTTGTGCCCCCCTCTTGCTACACACACACACACACACACACACACACACTCCTTCCACCCCTTTGCCTATTAAAAAGTGCACACTTTGTTTACTTCCTCGGCTTTTTGCCATAAATCCCGGCTGTAGCTCCGTTGTGGCGTTGCCCTCTTTTCCTCGGGTTACAGCTTTGAACGCGAGCGTGATAGCTGCGTCGCTGCGAGTGTGTGTGAGAAAACAAGCCAGCCGCAACCTGCATGCCTGTCTGCCGCTTCTGTGTGTGTGCGCGTGTGTGTGTGTGTGTTTGGGAGGTGAGGCGGCTCATTGGACCAAAGGAAACCTAAATCCTTGTATAAAAAGGCCGCGCACCAGGTCTGGGCCGAGGGAAGGAGGGAGGCAGGATGAGGGGAAGAAAGAAAGAGGGGGACAGAAACGGAGAGGGAGAGAGAGAGAGAAGGGGGGAAAAAAGTTGATTTCCTTTTTCAGCAGAGCCATATATCACCGGGCCTCCCAGCTGCAGTGTCACAAGCTGACAGAATGACATGTGTCATTTATCAAAGGGGCCAGGCGGGGGCCTTGGGAAACGTGCACCACAAAGCCTGAGAGAGTTCATTCCAACACTCAACCCTCCCTCCCTCCCTCATCTCCACTCCTTCAGCCCGCCCCCACTGTTCACTCCCCTCCTCGTTTTCTCCCTCCCACCCCCCCCACCCCTCTCACTCACTTTGCCTAGTGCCGAAAAAGGGCCCTGTAATGTTTGCTGTCTTCACAGCAGCTGTGTGTACAAATACGTGTTTGTGCAGTTCAGGCACCGTCTGCACCATGAAGCCCCAGTCAGGCCAGCTCGCAAGAAGATTTGAAAGAGATAAATCAGTTCCTGAGTCGGCCTGGAGAGCATTGTAAGCGTCTTCAAACACGGCGTTGTCTTCATGATTATCTGGCTATCACACAAGTGATTAAAGACATTATTAACTGCCTTAGAGAGAGGCTGTTTGCGCAAACCCAAGATCAGTCTTTACATATTCATTTTATTGTTTCGTAGCCTGGAAATCCTTGTAAACACGCACCGTACCTTCTGGAGAGTTGATGGACACAGAGATTTCCTAGCTGCTCAGGCCTCAGCCGGAGGTTTTCAGGTTCTCCGTGTCTGTTTAAAGGAGCTACAGCTAATATTAAGTCAGGCTATTTCAGTTAGCGAAAGCGGCTAGTTTTTAGGCAGAAAGAACATTACGCTAATGCTAAAAACTAGCCGCTTTCGCTAACTAAAATAGCCTGACTTAATATTGGCTGTAGCTCCTTTAAAAACCCGTCCTGCCGCAGAATATGCATTAAACCCATTGTTGCTCCCTACAGTAGCAAGCGGTGCCAGTCCAGTCGTGACACGTCTATCTGCCATTTTTTTTGTGTTTGTGTCTTACCTCACCACGTGGACTCCATTCCCAGCTTCCTCTCATCCATCATCGGCTCACCTTTCATCTCAACCCTTCATCCACCCCCATCATCAGCCTCGGCTCGGGTTGACTCCATTCCGGCCACTTCCACAATCAATAAACTATCTCACCTGGATGCCCTTCCCTCTCTGCGCTGTGGCTGGATCAGGCGTTTAGAGGGAACTGAGCGCTGTAACCTTCCTCCTTACCTGAGTGACTGCAGCCAGGGAAGATGCTTTCGAACAGCATTGAGAAGTAAATTCAAATGGAAATTTATCCGTGAGCTGTTATTAAAGAAAGGGAGTTATGTAACTTTTAACATGATTATAAGCAAATGGCTTTTAGCAATCGGTAGTATTTAATGAAGGAAGATGTATAAGCCTTAGAAGAGACAGAAATTGATGTATAAAATGCTGAGTTGCTTAAATGCAGTTTTTATTAATCTAGATAGAATGCAGCTTTTTTTTTTTTTTTTTTTTTTTTTTTTCCCTCCTCCCCCCCACAGAAACAAAACCATTTTCCCCCCAAGTCGAAAACGGAGGCCGAAAGAACGCCGTGGAGGAAAAAGATTT